>JAXCGZ010013584.1:0-76515 GCA_037179515.1 Halocaridina rubra
TATTTCGATATGGCTGGCTCTAGAACTAGAGGTCATAGTTTGAAGCTTCGTAAGAAAACTTCTTTGCAGGATGTAAGGAAATACTTTTTCAGTGTAAGAGTAGTTGATAATTGGAATTCGCTAAGCGAGGAGGTAGTTAATGCTATCTCAATACATAGTTTTAAGGACAGGTACGATAAGTATCACTAAGTATAAAATGGAACCGATCAGGAGACGGGAAGATACGAGCTTTGGGCTCTTTCCCGTAAACACAATTAGGTAATCACAATTAGGTATTCACATACATACATACAGAGCTTCGTAAGAAAACTTCTTTGCAGGATGTAAGGAAATACTTTTTCAGTGTAAGAGTAGTTGATAATTGGAATTCGCTAAGCGAGGAGGTAGTTAATGCTATCTCCATCCATAGTTTTAAGGACAGGCATGATAAGTATCACTAAGTATAAAATGGAACCAATCAGGAGACGGGAAGATACGAGCTTTGGGCTCTTTCCCGTAAACACAATTAGGTAATCACAATTAGGTAATCACATACATGCATACATATATATATATATATATATATATATATATATATATATATATATATATATATATATATATATATATATATATATATATATATATATATATATATATATATATATATATATATATATATATATAAAGAACTTATTAATTTTTTTGGAGAATATTGTAAATATTCACCAACTTGGTAAATATCCTAGGGAGGGAAAGCAAGACCAATGACAGTAACCTTTAAGAGAGGGGACACATGTAGAAAAATATTGATGAGAAAAACCACAAGACCTTCAATAATTCAAAACAGTGTGTATTAGACCATACAGAACAGAGGAAGATATGTAAAGGATTGAAACTTGTTTCAAGAAGGTAAAAGGTTAAATGAGGGAAGAAATGAAGAAGAAAAATTTTTATTTCAGAGGAGATAAAGAGGAGATAAAGAAGATAATGATAGAAGGTCATGGGATGCAGCCTCATTAATATTGCTGTACACAAATGCTGATGGGGTAGCTGGTTAGGCAGTATAAATAAAGGATAGTATTTGCAACAGTAAGGCAGATATAGTATTGGTTACAGAGAAAAAGTTAAGTGAGGATATAAACAGTGCCACAATTTTCCCTAAGGGCTTCAGATTATTGATGGTAAAAAGATCTGAGAGGACTGTCAGAGTGATAGCTCTGCTCATAAGAGAAAAATTTCAGGTTGACAAAATAAACTTTGCTATAGAAAGTGTGTTTGAGGAATTTCTTGTTGCTCGCATAAATACTGGGTCAGAGAGCATTATAATAACTGTTGTATATAACTCACCAAGAAATCAACATAGGCTAGAAGTTTATGAGGAAAGTCATATATGCACTATTGAAGTCGTAAACTCAGCTGTTAACATTGCATGGGAGAGAAAATGTAGGATTTTGATAATGGAAGATTTTAATCATACAAGATTCCTAGATTGGGTACAAGGAAATGTACTACTCCAACATGTACTGGAACCAATGAGGGACAGGGGTGGGGATAAGCCATTGCTGCTTGATCTAGTATTCACAGATAACGTGTTGGATATTGAAAAAATTGAGGATGAGCCAGCAGTTACAAAGGGTGACCACTGTGTAATGTTGATAGAGTATATATCGTCAAAGATGTTCTGCCTGATAGTAAAGGCACTGAGGACACGAGGAGAAAATATCCGAAAGGAGATTACATAAAAATAATGAGCTTTTTGCTCTTTTTGACTGGAGGACCTTATTTAACAACCATTCTGTACAAGAAATGTACGACATCTTTGGTGAGGAATATGGGAAGATATGATATTGTTGCATACCTTCTACCAAAATAGGAGTTATTCATGCCAGAGAGAAATGGTTCAATAATGAGTGCAAGAGAGCTAAGGAGTGGAGAGACATATTC
Organism: Halocaridina rubra; assembly: GCA_037179515.1. Lineage (NCBI taxonomy): Eukaryota > Metazoa > Arthropoda > Malacostraca > Decapoda > Atyidae > Halocaridina > Halocaridina rubra. The sequence continues at coordinate 1,927 of JAXCGZ010013584.1, forward strand.
TAGAAAAGGTATAGGAGGAGAAAAAGCATAAATGTGTGGCAGACTTATAAAAGAGCAAAAAATGATTACCTAAGTAAAAAAAGAAAAAAGAGAGGCAGAGAGAGACTATGAATAGGACATCACCTAGAAGGCTAAAAAATACCAACAACTCTTCCACAGCTTTATCAGAGGAAAACAGAATATAAAAGAACAGGTTTTAAATCTAAAGAGAGTGGATGGAAGTATCAATAAGACAGATGAAGAGATCTGCGAAGAATTGAATAAGGAGTTTCAGTAAGTATTTACAGAAGAAAATAACCCACCCCCTCAGAGTGCAGAGATAAGAGAATATCATCTTTTTCAACCACAGAGGTATGCAAAGCACTGATGGGGTTAGATGCCCATAAAGCTACAGGCCCTCATGATATATCCCCTTTTGTACTTAAGATATGCGCTAAATCAATATCTGCGGCACTATAAATTATATTCAAATGTCGCTGGAATCAGGAGAGATTCCAAGATGCTGGAAACTGTATACATGTTTTCTTGACTAGCATAGTTTGCAAAGTTATTGAGAAACTACTAAGAGAACACATCTCTCCTCACTTGAAATCCTTCAACTTTTTGTCAGTGAGACAACATGGCTTCAGAGAAGGTAGATCAACAGTAACAAACTTATTAGCATTTTATGATGAAGTTAGCCAAATCTTAAAGGAAAGAGAGGTCTGGCCAGATTGCATATTCCTAGACTTCCAGAAGGCATTTGATACGGTCCCACACAGGAGTCTTTGTAAAAAGCTCCAAGCAATGGCAAGAATAGGTTGATTAAAACTTACTTAGATGGAAGGGAACAGAGGGTTAGGGTAAGACACTCAGTGTCTGAATAGAGAAGGGTTAGTAGTGGAGTTCCACAGGGTTCAGTTTTACGGCCACTTTTGTTCCTTGTATATATAAATGACCTACCAGAGTCTGTAAATTCATTCATGAATATGTTTGCAGATGATGCAAAGATTATGAAGAAAGTAAGAGACGAGAACAATGGTAGCAAACTTCAGGAAGACTTAAATAAACTGCATGAGTGGTCAGAAAAGTGGCTAATGAAATTCAGTACTTCTAAATGTAAGGTAATGAGCATGGGTGCAAGTGCAAGAAGACCCAAGCTTGAATACTCAATAGCAGGAGCAGAATTTCAAGAGACAAAGAATGAGAGAGATCTAATAGTAAACATACAGGCAGATTTGTCTTCGGAAATGCATATAAATGGCGTAAAAAGGGCAGCATTTGCTTTCTTAGAAAATTTAAGGGTAGCCCTCAGCCATATGGGCAAGGAAATTTTCAACAATATTTATGTAACCTATGTGAGGCCTAAGCTTGAATATGCAGCTCCCTTTTGGAGTCCACACTTGAAAAAGCACATTATTAAGCTGGAAAAAGTACAAAGATATTCTACGAAACTGGTGCCAGAAATACGCAATCTCAATTATGAGGAGAGGCTGAGGGAATTAGATTTATCATCACTTGAAGCTAAAAGAATAAGGGGGATATGGTGACAGTTTTTAAATTCTTTCATGGTTATAACATAGTGGATAGGGGTCGATAGTTTGATATTGCTGGCACTAGAACTAGAGGCCATAGTTTGAAGCTTTGTAAGAAATCTTCTTTCCATGATGTAATGAAGTACTTTTTTAGTGTAAGGGTAGTTGATGATTGGAATTCGCTAAGCGAGAAGGTAGTTAATGCTAACTCAGTCCATAGTTTTCAGGATAAGTATGATAAGTATTACTGAGTGAAAAATGGAACCGACCAGGAGATGGGAAGTTACGTGCTAGAGGCTCTTTACTGTAAGCATAAGTAGGTAATTACAATTGGGTAATTACGTTGTTGCTGTTAGAGCTCATCTTATGGGAATTAACTCTAGATTAATGGATCATATATCCAAAATGAGAGGAAATTTTTTTTATATATTATGTAATACTAACTAACTCCTTTGAAAGGTGATCATTTGAACTATCGGAGGACACATTGATTCTTTGACTGAGCACTTCGTTGTGACTTTTTGGTACCATATAATATATTATCTTGAGATCATTGTCAGGTTTCCTGTTTGGGAATCAGCCCTCATCTTTTAAACCCAATATTGAAGCTAAAGTACTTACCTCTTAGCTGTAGTGAGCTTAATATATTTAGTGTTAGAGTCCCAGGATGATAATTATCCATAGTTTTGTGAAGGAAGCTAATGGCTTCTAACTCTGAACTGTTTCTATTTACTATATGGAATGCTTTCTTTTTATGTTTCTGCACTATTTCCATTAGTTAATCAAATCTCATCTGTATTGCAATACAGGAATGTCCAATACTCTCGTGTATTTAATCATCCATCAGAATGAAGTGAAGTAGAACCTACACTTTGGGTCTGACCATACATATCCAGCTCAACTGTGTACCAGCCTTGCAACAATCTTTGGATTCCAGGTATACCAGGGAAATTGGTTTTACTTCCAAGCATGCCTTGGACAATATCAAGACATTAGTGCCTTGCACTACTAATCATGCGGTGTTGCGGAGACAATTTTTCAGTGATTTCCAGGCTGCAGTGAGCCAGTAGGTCCATGTTCTAAAGATGTTCGCAATTGGTGCTAGATTGTGCTTTTAATTGCCCTATTTGCAACCAAAATTTCAGCTATCTTATATAATTGCAAAAAATAGTAGATTTTAGTGACCCAGTGGAAAAGTTTTCAAATTTTATTATTGTATGATAATCTTGAAACTAAGTGCTCAGCCATCGAGGCCACGATGGGAAACACATGTGTTAGGAAATCTTTTTGCCTCCAAAATTTTCCTACCCAGCTTGCATCAGTGATGGATGAAGTCAACGTTGACTTAGATATTATTGTCGTTTGCACGATCCCCCTGCCATTCCCTCCAAGCCTTAAGGAATCTGCAGGAACTCATATTTGGATAAGAGCCATGCATGTCAAAATGTGAGGCACCTCAGGAAGTAATGCAGGAGTAGGAAGAAGGCTTCCTCTGCCAAAATATCAAATGCCATTGTCATATACAACATCCCACCAACCCCTCCTTTCTGTATCAAGTGCCTCTCACCATGGCTGTAGAAGATACAGTTGCACAAGTATCTGTGTAACAGGGTTGTCATTGCTACTATCATTGGAACTTCCCTATCCATGCAGTGCCAAGGTTTGAAGGATGTTGTGAAGCATTGCTTGCAATGTATGGGCTCTAGATGAAGTGTTCCCAGTGTAAGAGATTTATATTGTGGAATCTGCCCTTTATTTATACCTATCTCTGCTGGGGGCTAGTCCCAGACTCCTTCCCAAACCTTACACCTACCATGGCCACACTCACTGTGAAAGAAGTTACCTGCCCATCATGCCCTTTTAACCCTTGGAAGAGAGTGTTGCATGACTTCAAGGGAGGCTACCTCGACATGTCTTGTCCTCCACTTACAGCACTAAGAGGTCGCCTCTTCAAGTAATGTCAGGCCCCCCCACCTCACACACTTGGTGCCTGGATTCTGCCCCTATGCTTGCGACCCCCAGCAACCTTCCTCAAACACTGGGAACTCGAGATAAAGACACATCTGGACGAAGATGTATGACAGGGCATCATCTAGCCTGTCTCACCCGGGGAAGTTACCAAGTAGTGCAAGAGAGTGACTGTAGTGGCTAAAAGAGACATTCACAATAGATGAACTGTAGATCATCGAATCTTTAACGCCACATGTTTTAGGGAGACTTATCACACCCTTGCGCTCAGCGACTTGGTATCTGGTCTTCCATGTCACATTCTCAAGAAAGTTGTGGACACTCTTAGGGGCTTCCACCAGGTGGAGTTAAACCAGAAAGCAGGAAATTGATACATATCATCCCCTGGGGGAGAAACCAATAGAGCTGTACCCCTATGGGCCACTACTCTGTTTTGGACACCTATACCCGATGGTTCAACAGTTTCATACAAGATGTCCTTCGCAGATACTAGTGCACAGATGACAATTTACTATAATACAAATGCATAAAACTGGCTTTCTGGAACACCTATTAGTTCCTGGTCACTTGAGTGAAGAACGGAATCACCTTCAAGACAAAATAATTTCAAGTTCTGCTGACGACATGTGGAGTTTGTGGGCTTTCACCTAGGATGCGAATCCTATAAGCCTGTAAAGGCCCGCCAACCTTTATTTTCTCGTTAGGTTAATAAGAATCTTCATATTCTTTACAGTTTATTTAATCTAACAAGTGGCTACTTAAAATCTTGAAAATTTGTGAATATATATATATATATATATATATATATATATATATATATATATATATATATATATATATATATATATATATATATATATATATATATATATATATAGTTAGACCCTGCGGTCAGCACCAGAGCGCAATAAAAATATAATTAGGTAACAATTAATACAAATAACATAGTTTCCATTACTTATACATCTCTGATGTAAGTAAATCATATTAAAATAAAGATGGCAGAAAATATACATGACATATAAACAATTAAACTAAATTAGATAAAGAACATAATACATTATTACAGCATAGGACATTGGTTGGTTGGTGTAGATCTCCACCCAAGGATGGTTGGAATAGGTCATGGAGGGCCCGTAAAAGTAAATATAAACAATGCAGTGTTGACTACTAATAAAAGGCAAATAATTCAATAAACATGTGGACAAAAAAGTTAATTTAATTTGGATAAGTTACAAATATTTGCTAACACTGCTTACTTGATAACTCATATACTTGATAGCTTCAATCAAGCCTATAATATAGTCTAAATATAAATTGTTATTAAACTATTTCTATTGACGTCCGAATGAAATCCTACATGTAAAAAGAAGAGTAAGAACCATCGCAGAAGTGACCCCTCTCCCGCCCCCCAGCACGTGTTGACCGGCATAAGACCTAAGAGTGCCTGTATCTCGCTCTAGCCTCTATTCCTCCTAATATCACCATATAGTACGTCTATTCCTCATATTTCCTAATCTCACTCTTATTTCCGTCTACATAGGTCCCGTAGTTAGTCACTAATCAAACCTTCTCCCTGAGTAACTATTGAACTGGTGATGTAAACAAATGGCCATGCTCCGATAAGCACCGATAAGCATTTTTTCTATTAACTATTTTGGCTAGCTACTATTATAGTATTTGTATTACTATTTTATTATGTTTTGTACCTTAAGCTAAAGGGTACTATACTGGCAACGAGGATTATTTTTTTTCCCGTGATTATCGAACCTACTCATAACCTACGTTATCAAATCTAGCGATAGCCTAGCCTTAGCCCGTCGATCTTAACTGTGTCTTAGCCTATCAATAACCTAATTTCGTCTAGCCTACCGGGTACTGTACTGGCTATCACAGTTAATTGATTTTGTGTTCATTAACTAGCCTACATCTAGCGTAAATATTTGATTTGTGCTAAGCTAACCTACCTAACTGAACTGATGTATTTAACTTTGTCTTATGCTATTTTACGTAGATATATTTGTGTATTGAATACTACTTCTATACTACTGGTACAATGATGTCGAGTATTGGGAGTATTTCTAATAGTGATCCTAATGTAGAGTATTTTGAGTGTTATTGAAGTAGAGTTGATTTATACTTTACTACTAATGATGTAAGAGGTGATAAGGTTGTCCCTGCCTTCTTAACTCTGGTTGGTTCTAAAGTTTATGGCTTGGCTAAGAATTTACTTTCTCCAGAGGACCCTTCTAGTTGTACTTATGATAGGATTAAAACAGAAGCTCAAAACTCACTTTCAGCCTAAAGTAATTTTGATTTATGAACATTTCAAATTCCATTCTAGATCACAGAAATTTAGTGAATCAGTATCTGATTTTGATGCTGTGTTAAAGCAGTTGGCTCGTACTTGTGATTTTTGTACTACTTTAAATGACATGTTAAGGGATAGATTTGTCACAGGACTGTCGAATGATAAAACTCCGCTGATCTTGCTAGTTGAGGTTGATCTTACTTTTGCTAGAGCTGTGGAAATTGTTACAGCACATAAAGCGGCGCAGAGAGATACACAAGCTATGGGTAGTAATAATGTTGTATATAAGTTACGCACTAAGTCTCAAATGTCTCATAACTTTAAGGGTAATTCTTCATCTAAAGGTAAATTTAAGCATTCTGAAACCAGTAAATCTCAGACTACTGCTATTAGGGGTAATTCTTCATCTAAAGGTAAATTTAAGCATTCTGAAACCAGTAAATCTCAGACTACTGCTAAGCCTAATGTACCTAATTCCCTTTGCATTGGTTGTGGCAAGCTACATTGGAAGAATGACTGTCCTTTCAAGGATGTAGTTTGCCACTCATGCAAGCTTAAGGGACATATTATCTCCGTGTGTCGTATTTCCAAGTCAGGCAACTCGAGATCTGCTGGGATTGTCAATTTTTACAATGCAGGTGTTACTTCTACTCCTAATTCTAGGTATGAATATGTGTTCAACATAAATAATCATGCACTTAGTGAACCCTATTATGGTTAAAGTATGTCTAAATGACAAGAGAGTACTAATGGAAATAGACACAGGTAACAACAGTTGCTATTATCACTAATGATCAATATGAGAGAAATTGGCCTGAAATTGCTTATAGACCTGTGCTAGATCATTCTATTGTGAATCTAAATGACCATGGTAGTTCTCCACACACTGTGATTAGTGAGATTGCAGTCACTGCTAAGCTTGAGAATTGTTCGCACTCTTGTGAGGTCAAAGTGATTGTAGTTAAAGAATCTGGACCGTTTCTTCTTGATGGAGATTTAAGCAGTGAGTTGAAGGTTATCAGTAGTGACACCCTAAATATTGTTGTTGCAAGGGCAGATAAGCTAGAGGATGAATTTCCCTAGTTGTTTTCTGGTGGTCTTGGATGCCACCAATGCAAATATTTTTCTATTGTAGTAGATCCTTCAGTTCCTACTAAGTTTTGCAAGGCTCATGCAGTACTGTATACCCTCAAAGAGAAAGTTGATAAGGAGCTTGGCCGTTTACAGGAAGAGGATTTCATTTCTCCTATTTCTAATAATCCTTGGGCCATACCTGTTATTTCAGTGCAAGAGGGTGATGATAGTATTAGACTCTGTGGGCATTACAAGCTCACAGTCAATAGAGCAGCTAGTATGGACACATATCCTATACCTTCTATACAAGTTATTCAGCAACCTAGCTGGTGGTGTTATATTTTCTAAATTTGACATGAGTCAAGCATATGCTCAACTATGCCTGGATGATCAGTCTAAGCAGTATACTGTCATCAACACTCATCATGGATTATTTCAATATAATCATTTAAGTTTTGGTATTTCTTCTGCACCTGGGATATTTCAACGTGTGATGGAGGAGTTGTTGCAGGGTATCAAAGATGTCAGTCTATACTTAGATGACATACTAATTAAAGGCTGAACAAGAAAAGAGCATGACAAAACCATATGACTAATACTCTCTAAACTCCAATCAGCTGGCCTAAAACTGGAACTAGACAAGTGTCATATTGGAGATCCTAGTGCAACCTATCTTGGATATAAACTTTACAAACAAGGTGTCCACCCTACCAAAAACAAAGTAAAAACTATTTCTGAAGCTCTAGCTAATACAAATACTATACAGCTGAGAGCCTACCTAGGCTTAATCAATTTCTATAGACATTTCCTGCCTCAAGCGGCTACTTTGCTATAACCTTTGAATGGGTTGTTAAAAGCTGACACTCCGTGGTTAATGGGTGTTGAGCAAGAGAAGTCATTCAAGAAATCTAAAGATATTCTACTTAATTCTGAGGCCCTTAGACACTTTGATCCAAAATTACCTCTCGTAGTAGTAGCAGACAATAATGCCTATGGTTTAGGTGGTGTCTTGTGCCATTTGACTGATATTGTTGAGAGATTGTGGGGAGATATTGCTGTTTTACTAAGGAGACTCAGCTTCTGAAATCGGTTAGGAGTTCACAGACATTCAAGGCTAATTTTTACTAGCACACCCTCCGAATACTATTACTCGGTTATATGAAACTTAGAATTCGACTTTCTTTTAATTTTGGAAGTGCAAGGACACATTAAAAAAAATTTAATTAATTTTGGAAAACTGGAATAAATTTGAAAATTTAAATTTATGGAATGCAGCCTCAAATCCCAGAGGTGGTGAGCACAATTTTGATTCCCGGCACCACAGAAAGATGCCAAGACTTTGACCTTAACTTGAAGATCACCTCTGTCACACAGGCAGAGTAGAATAGAGAACACTGCAATTGCAGAAACAGAAATGACATACCATTAAAAATGTGAAAACACACAAATAATGAGTTTCCAATATTATTCCACTAGATGAAAATATATTGGTTAATCACAGCTAACCAGAAATATTAAAGCTACCATAAGAGCATACGAAATCATTAATTATTTGCAATCATTAGTGTAAAACAATTTATTCACAATAAATGAAGAATCTACGAGATAAATATGTATTCATGAAATTGTGGTTAATAAGAAATGTTTGCAATGGCAAAAACACCTTATAAGATATTTGAAATTTATGTTGTAAAACACTTAAATTATTAAATATTTTCAATTTATAGTGTAAAACACTCTATATACGAGTGTTGTTGTGAAACACTTTAGTTACAATGATAGAAAAGAGGTGAAATAAAATTAGAATTCGTTAGGAGAAGGGATAGATTTTTACGTGGTAATGAGCAATCTTCTAAGGGTGAAATTTTACCTGGATACCCGCAATGAAAGATAATGCTTATTGTATATCAGCAGTTATTTCTAATGTACAAAAGTTTTTTTGAATGGGAATGGAACTGAGAAAAATTACTTAGGATTTTGACCAGTTACAGATATGACCAGTAACAGATATAACCAGTAACGGATTTAACCTGTGACATTAAATGCAAAGATTCTCAAATTTCCAGTTTGCTTGGAAAACGAGTTTTATCATACAATGTCTCTCACCTTGTTTGTGCCAGATGAATTCCTGTGAAGACGCTCTTGCATATAGCTCCCACAAAAGAAGTTTGGAGTAAGCGTGACTGCTCACGAGATCTTGCCTCTGTGATGTTTGGCCGCCAGTTGAGAGAGATCAAGCGTCCCTCTTGGTGACATCATGATTCGGCCAGCTTATAGGGTTTTTCGAGAGAGTAATTCGTCCCCCAATGGTTTATTTTACTATAGTGGTGGTCCTTGGCAGGCAATTATGGCAGATATGCTAGGGAGAGACAGTAATTTTAGGTGCAACAAGCGAAAGCAAACAAAAGCAACGAGAAATAAGTATTGGCAAAATAGGTTACTGGTCGATATCTGCAGAGCGTTCTTTGCATTGCTGGAGAAGGAATTTTAGAAATTCATGTAGTAAACAAGCTACTGGAATGTTTCTTGAAAGGCTAATTACATATCAGCGAGGTAAAATTTATAACAAATTTTATCAGCAAGAGCAATTATTATTATATAACAAAATTTATCAGCAAGAGCAATTTTTATAATATAACAAAATTTATCAGCAGGAGCAATTTTGCAATAAAGAAAATTGCATAAACAATGTATCTAACAGACTCGCTAAGATTACAGCATCATACATGAGAGAAAAGCAGAGAACAGAGAAATACGAGGGAGATTCTTATATTGGGATCATGCTTTCTACATGTGTAAGAATATCAAACAAGATATATTTACAATTAGCTATATAAATTGCAAATAATCATGATCTTCAAAATGCATGAAATGAGATTTTTTTTTAGTAAGAAAAGAAAAGACAGTTAAAAGTTCACTAAATACTTAATAAGGTATCTATAATGACCTCTGGTGACTTGGAGCGGAACACTCTTTCACAGAGACCTATCTGCTTTGTCTCCCGTACTCGTAGTACGACATATTGCAATTATTTTCAGCCAGAGAAAGAAGTCCTCGCAATTCTCCATGCACTTCAAAAATTCCAATATTATTTATGGAGACAAGCTAACTTTACCTTCATTACAGACCACAAACCACAGCTTGGTATCTTTTCTCCTCCAAAGAATATTTTACCTATGGTCTCTAGTAGAATTCAGAGATGGTCTTTGCTACTTCAGAGTAATAATTTCACTTTGTACCATAGGCCTGGTGCTTTACTTGGTATCCCGGATGCTGTAAGTCATTAGCCGCTGTCTAATGAGTCTAGTGGAACTTCTGAGGTCACTCCTATTCCTTCAGAGTGGCACGAGCTTGTTAATTTCCTAAATTCCTCCCCTGCTACGAGCGAACATATCCATAAAGAAACTAACAAGGATCCTACTATATCTAAAGTATTCAAGTTTTGTGAACTTGAATGGCCTACACTTCCACTGGTGACCTGAATCTTACACCTTATGTTCAAAGAAAAAGTAAACTCTCCTTACAGAATGGCTGTATTCTTTGGGGTTCTCGTGTTGTTGTACCTCATAAACTCAGCCCTAGAATCATGAGTGAGTTAAACTCATTTCACGCAGCTTTCTCTCATATGAAAGAACTTGCTATAAGTTACCTATGGTGGTCCGATCTTGATAAGGATTTGATAGAATTGTGTAATTCCTACCTTGATTGCTTATCACATAGAGCAAATCCTCTTAAAGCAGAACTTCATCCATGGTAGTGGCGTACTCGCCCATGGCACTGAATTCATGTAGATTACTCAGGTCCTGTTAATGGTGGCTATTTCTTGATAATTGTTGATGCTCATACTAAGTGGGTAGATATCTATCACATTAAAGGTACTACTTTTAGTGAAACTAACAGTTGCCTCCAACAATCATTTGCACAATTTGGATTGCCTATTTCTATTGTTTTAGATAATGGACCCTATTTTACATCGCAGGAGTTCCAAGACTTTATTCAGTGTCATGGTCTCAGGCATATCATGACAGCTGTATATAAACCAAATACTAATGGACTAGCTGAGAGGATGGTTCAGACTTTTAAGTGATCACTTAAGAAATCATCTTTTTCTGCTGACATTCAGTTGGTTATTGAGGAGTTTGTGCTTGACTATCGTATAACACCTCATTCTACTACTGGTGTTTCACCAGCTGAACTCATGTTTGGCCGTCGTCTACATTCTCGGTTAGATTTATTGTGGCCTGGTGAGAGTGTTTCTGCTAAAGTCCACGAGCGTCACCAAGCTCAATAGCAGTTATACTCTAAGGAACCTAGGAAGGTCCAACTCTCTCCAGACGCCACTGTAATGATTCAAAACTTTGCTAATCGAGGTCCTAAGTGGATTCCACTTATTGCCACAGAGCAAACTGATCCCCTATCCTTTAGATGTTCTTTACCCTTGAGTGTAGGTAAGAGGCACCAGGACCAGATTATTTCAAGGAATCAACTTCCACCTGAAACTAATGCTGAAGTTATTGTCCCTACAATTCCCCCATTCTCCTTAGCCTCCAACTATTTGTGTTAACATTCCTGCAGGTACATTGGATGCTTTCCTTGAAAGCCTGGGTAATACTCCTGTAGAAACAATGCCCAAGTTGCAAGGTAGTCCACATAGATCTTCCCATGTTAGGAAACCGGTGGACAGGTTAAACCTCTAATTTTATTTCTAAATTGAGGTGGAAGGGGAGGGAATTTGTATCTTAAGGGTGGAGGGGTGTAATATAGTCTAAATATAAATTGTTACTATTTCCATTGACATCCGAATGAAATCCTACTTGTAAAAACAAGAAGAGTAGGAACCATCGTACAAGCGACTGCTCTCCCACTCCCCTGCGTGTGTTTACCGCCATAAGACCTAAGAGTGCCTGTGTTTCGCTCTAGCCTCTATTCCTCGTAATATCACCATGTAATACTTGTATTCCTCATATCTCCTAATATCACTCGTATTTCCGTCTACGTCTATCCCATAGTTAGTCATGTACTTATCCTTCTCCATAAGTAACTATTGAACTGGTGATATAAACAAATGACCAACCTTCGATAAGCACCGGTAAGCATTTTGGCTACCTACTATTGTATTATTTGCATTACTATTATATTATGTTTCATACCTTATGCTAAAGGGTACTATAAAGCCCTTTTAAGATTTTGTGTTTTTGTAGGAGGAGGCTGAATAGTCGGTACACAGGGCTCTGAGTTCTATGATAACTTCATGCTAAAGCCTAAATACAAACAAGCTCAAATTAATTAGCATACCATTAATAATATTAAATTCTTTACATCATCAATCAAAGAAAGAGCAAAAAAAAGCAAATTATAATTAAATAGAGATTCTTTAACATCTACAGTGTCTTAGACTTAGGTAAATAAATCAATCAGCTCGTATCAAAATCTCGGCTTATTACAATAGATTCCCCCTAGGAGACAGTCTCAGATAAAATAGTGAAAATCAGGATTAGCTGCAAAACAAACTTTTCTCCCAGAACGAGATCCTGCAGTTGTCTGAGAGGCAAAAACTGGGGGTTGTGATAATTCCTGGGGAGTATTACTACTACTGTCTGTAGGAACACAAGTGTAAGACATATTTGCAAATGAACCAGATAATATAGGATCAGTGACGTCACTAGAAACTACATCTGATAATGAGGGTTGTATATCACTTCGTGAAACACATACAATATGAGGAGACCTTTGAGGATTTACATATGGTACTTCAGGTAATATTGCAGGGTTTAAACATTTTATAGATACAGTATTGGTGTCTCCTGAAGGCATTTGTATCTTAAATTATTTATCATGTCTCTCCATCACTGGGAAAGGACCTGTATGTGGTGCTTCCAATGGATTTCTGGCACGATCTACACGAACTCAAACTTTAGGTACACTGAATAAGTCATTTGGAATTTGTGGAACACTAAGTAAAAGCAACTTTTTCTTATCCACTTAAGAAAGGTTTTTATAAAATCTACTGTAGAACTTGACAGGATGGGAAGTTTCACAAATAAATCGCTAGGACTAAGTAGCAGTTTTCCAGTCACTAATGTGAAAGGTGAATAACCTGAGGAGTTTGGCATACTACATAGACCAAGGAGGACAACCGCCAGGGCATTGAGCCAAGTTTGCTTCCTGGCCAGTAAAGCTGCCTTTAAAGTTCTATAGGAACGTTTTACCATCCCATTACCCTGAGGATGATAAGCTGTAGTTCGCAGGCGATGGAATCCAACTTAAGAGGAAAATTCTTGGAACAATTCTGCCTCAAACTGAGCTCCTCTATCATTTATGACATAAAGAGGTTCGCTAACTCTGGATACCCATCCACTGAGCAATGCATGGGCAATTGCTTTTGCCGTAATTTCCATGAGAAGTACATCTTCAATCCACTTGGTTCGGCTATCAATACATACTAGCAGATATCGATAAGGAGTTTGGAATTCTCCACTAGGAGGAGAACAAGGTGGCAATGGACCCACAATAACAATGTGAACTACCTCAAATCGCTGACAAGGGATATCCAAGGGTAGAATCTGGGATTTAGTGTGCTACATAACCTTTGTTGCTTGACAAATCTTGCAGACACATGTCCATTGATGTACTTCTTTGTCTATCCCAGGGCAAAATATCTGGATCTGAAAAGTCAGAGGGAACTTTAAAACCAGGATGGGAGATGGTATGTAGGGAGTTGAAAATATCTTTGCTGAGTGGCTGTGATTCAAAAGGTTGAGGGCACTCCGAGACATCACACTTTATAATCTGATTCTCAGCCAGTGGAAAATCTTTGAGTCTATCCTGGAAAGATGTGATTTCTTTGTCGTATTCTTGGGCACTGGTTATTGCAGATAATCAATAAGTGAAATAGAGATGACATTAGCTGGTCTTCTTGAAACAGCAACAATGTTATCACCACTACGGATATACTGTTGACAGTTGACAGTTGACAGTTGACTATAAAGAGATAGTAATCAAAAAAATGAAAGAAGTTCTGATGGAAAGGGCAAATCCACTGATTAAACAGGCACTTGATAAAGAGAAGACAGTGGAAATCTCAGGCATAAGCGAATCCCAGGAGCCAACATGGCAGGGGAGACTTGAAGAAACTAAAGCTAGGGTTGTAGACCTGATTAGAAAGCTTGAAGTAGTTTATGGTCCTGAGGATATTGTAAACATTCACCAACTAGGCAAATATTCGAAGGAAGGAAAGCCGAGACCAACAAAAGTAACCTTTGAGAGAGGGGAAACATGTAGGGAAATATTGTTGAGAAAAAAAGTAAAAGACCTTCAAGAATTCAAAGAAGTGTTTATTAGACAATACAGAACACAGGAAGAGATGGGAAAGATCAAAAACTTGTTGCAAGAGACAAGAAGGTTAAATGAGGAAAGAAATGAAGAGGAGAAGAAAAATTTTCATTTCAGAAGTCTGCCAGACAAATGGGAGCTAAAGAAGATAATGACAGAAGTTTAGGGGATGGAGCCTCATTAAGATTGTTATACACAAATGCTGATGGATTAGCTGCTAAGGCAGTAGATTTAAAAGATAGGATTCACAACAGTAAGGCAGATATAGTAGCAATTACAGAGACTAAGTTGAGTGAGGACATAAACAGTGTCACAGTTTTTCCTAAGGGCTTCAGAATATTAAGGGTTGAAAGATCTGAGAGGACTGGTGGAGGGATAGCATTGCTCATAAGTGAAAGGATTCAAGTTGAAGAAATAAACTTTGCTATAGAAAGTGAGTTCAAGTTTATGAGGAAAGCCATATAGGTACTATTGATGTCATAAACTCAGTTGTTAACATGGCATGGGAGAGAAAATGCAGGATTTTGATTATGGGAGATTTTAATCATAAAGTGATAGATTGGATAAATCTTGACCCACACAGTGGTGAGGACTCGGTTCGGGCAAGATTCCTAGATTGCATATAAGAGAATTTCCTACACCAACATGTAATGGAAACAATGAAAGCCAGGGGTGGGGATGACCCATCACTACTTGATCTAGTACTCACAGATAATGTGTTGGATTTCGAAAAAATTGAGTATGAACCACCAATTGGAAATAGTGAAAATTGTGTGTTGTTGATAGAGTTTATCATTGAAGATATTTTGCCTGAGAGTAGAGGCACTGAGGACATGAGGAGGAACTATCCAAAAGGAGATTACATCAAAATGAATGAGCTTTTTACAGTTATTGACTGGAGAACATTATTTTACAACAAATCTGTACAAGAAATGTATGACATCTTTTGTGAGAAATATGGGAAGATAGTAGATTGCTGCATACCTGTCACCAAAGTAGGTGTAATTCATGCCAGAGAGAAATGGTTCGATAATGAGTGTAAAAGAGCTAAGGAGTGGAGACAAATGCTGGAAAAGGTATAGGAGGAGAAAAAACATAAATGCCTGGCAAACCTACAAAAGAGCAAGAAATTACTACCTAAGTAAAAAAAGAGAAGCAGAGAGAGACTATGAGAGAGACATCACCAGGAAGGCTAAAGAAAATCCCAAGCTTTTCCACAGCTTTATCAGAGGAAAGCTGAAGGTAAAAGAACAGGCTTTAATAATAATAATAATAATAATAATAAACTTTATTTCCATTTTACAATGGGTATTCGTCAGCCAGGACAAGCCCCCAACCCCCCACTGTGATGTCCACCCACAGCAGTTCCTGCCAGTAAACAGCTTAAACTCTCGGTCTTGGACGGGGACCGATCTTTCGACCTCGTGAATGCGAAGCCAGCGCGTTACCACTGTACTAGCCAGCAGGCTAAAGAGAGCGGATGGAAGCATCACTGAGACAGATGAAGAGATCTGCAAAGAATTGAACAAGGAGTTTCAGTCAGTATTTGCAGTAAAAAATACCCCACCTCCTCAGATTGCAGAGATAGAAGCTCAAGGGCCGGTATTAGAGAACATCAACCTTACAGCCACAGAGGTAAGCAAAGCGCTGATGGATTTCGATGTTCATAAAGCTACAGGTCCTGATGACATATTCCCTCATGTACTTAAAAAATGCGTAAGCTCAATATCAGTGGCACTGGGTATTATATTTAAAAAGTCACTGGAGTCATGGGAGATTCCAAGATGCTGGAAACAAGCAAATGTGATACCTATCTTCAAAAAGGGAAGAAGGGATATGGCTCTGAACTATAGACCAGTTTCCTTGGCCAGCATAGTTTGCAAAGTTATGGAGAAACTACTAAGGAAACATATCTCTCTTCACTTGGAATCCTTCAACTTTATGTCAGTGAGGCAACATGGCTTCAGAGAAGGTAAATAAACAGTAACAAACTTATTAGAATTTTATGATAAGGTAAGCCGAATCTTACAGGAAAGAGAGGGCTGGGCAGATTGCATATTCAAAGACTTCCAGAAAGCATTTGACACTGTTTCACATGGGAGACTTATTAGGAAGCTGCAAGCAATGGCTAGAATAGGTGGAAATGTCTTGGAATGGATAAAAACTTACTTAGAAGAAAGGGAACAGAGGGTTAGAATAAGACACTCAGTGTCTGAATGGAGAAGAGTTAGTAGTGGAGTTCCACAGGGTTCAGTTTTTGGGCCACTTTTGCTTCTTGTATATGTAAATGACCTACCAGAGTCTGTAAATTCATTCATGAATATGTTTGCAGATGATGCAAAGATTGTGAAGAAAGTGAAAAACGAGAACAATGGTAGAGAACTTCAGGAAGATCTAAATAGTCTGCATGAGCTGTCAGAAAAGTGGCTAATGAAATTCAATACTTCAAAATGTAAGGTAATGAGAATGGGTACAAGTGCAAGAAGGTCCAAGCTTGACTACTCGGTGGCTGGAGTACAACTTCTAGAGACAGAAAATGAGAGAGATCTAGGAGTAAACATACTGGCAGATTTGTCTCCAGAAATACATATAAATGGCATAGTAAGGGCAGCATATGCATTCTTATTAAATGTAAGGGTAGCCTTCAGGCACATGGACAAGGAAATGTTCAGAAATATTTATGTAACCTATGTGAGGCCAAAACTCGAATATGCAGCCCCCTTTTGGAATCCGCACTTGAAAAAGCACATAGCTAAGCTTAAAAAAGTTCAAAGACATGCCACGAAACTGGTGCCAGAAATACGCAATCTCAGTTATAATGAGAGGCTGAGGGAATTAGACTTACCATCACTCGAAGCTAGAAGAGTGAGGGGGGATATGGTGACAGTCTTTAAATTCCTTCATGGTTATGATAGAGTGGATAGGGATCGATATTTTGATATGGCTGGCTCTAGAACTAGAGGTCATAGTTTGAAGCTTCGTAAGAAAACTTCTTTGCAGGATGTAAGGAAATACTTTTTCAGTAGTACGAGTAGTTGATAATTGGAATTGGCTAAGCGAGGAGGTAGTTAATGCTATCTCAATCCATAGTTTTAAGGACAGGTATAAGTATCACTAAGTATAAAATGGAACCGATCAGGAGACGGGAAGATACGAGCTTTGGGTTCTTTCCCGTAAACACAATTAGGTAATCACTGTATGTTGGTAACACTTCAGTGAGCAAGAAAAATGTCATTGTAACTTAACTGTCTTAGATGGGCTCCTGCTATGAAAAGCAGAACCTAATTGTTTATGGTCTGTGAATAATGAGACCTGACGTCTTTCAGTCATATCTTTGAAATGCAAGACAGCTTCATGTGCAGCCAACAAGTTTCAGTCAAATGCAGAGTGCTTTTGTTGAGATTCAGATAGCTTCTTGGAGTGAATTGCAATAGGCACAGGTGAACAATCCACCATTTGATGGAGGGCAGCTCCTGCAGCCATAGCAGTACAATCAGTCACCAACTGCAGGGAATCTGAAACAGGGGCATGATGACTAAAAACCGACACATTTTGTAAAGCATCTTTGATGGCATTGAAGGATTTTGTGGCTTCTTCTGACCACTGAAACTTCTTAGCATTAGGAAATTCTTTTATAAGTTTTGTCATGGGGAACAATATATCAGCAAAGTGAGGAATTATACATCTATAAAAACCAACCAGGCCCAGAAACCTTACACCCTTAGGAACTGGGGGTAATGGGAAATCCTTGGTTGCTGATTTCATACATTCTGAAGGGGCAATGCCTTGATGAGACACTGTAATCCAAGGAAATCTAAGGAGGTAGCAACAAAAACACACTTATCAAGAGATATTTGTAAACTGTTGTCACTGAGAATCTTGAATGTAGTTTTTAGGTGTTTTATATGTTCATCCAAAGCACTAAAAAATATAAGAATGTCTTGGAATTACACAAACACAAAATCAGTCTCTGAACAGGCAGTTCATATATCTATGGAATGTTGCAGGGGTATTTCTAAGCCCAAACGGCATATATGCATATTCAAATAGTCCAAATGGGGTAGTCACTGCAGTTTTTTGGATGTCATCTGGATGAGCAGGGATTTGATGATAAGATTTCACTAGATCCAATTTCGTTTACACCTTTTTTCCATGAAGTTCAGATGAAAGGCTTGAAATATGAGGGACTGGATATCTATCTGGTAGGGTCATAGAGTTCAAAGCTCGATAATAACCAACCGGACATCACTCGCCTGGATTTTTCTTTGGCACTAAATGTAGTGGGGAAGACCAGAAAGATTTTGATGGACGAATGATGCCAGATTTTAGAAGAACATTAAAGTTTTCTTGGCAGCAACAAGTTTGTCAGTGGAAAATGGACGAGTTTTTGCATATGCTGGTGGTGTGTCACTTGTTTCAATACAATGGTACACGGCATTGATAAGAAGTGGAGTGGTAGAGTTGCTTGGCTCTAATAGAGTTGGATATTCAAACAAGGCTTGCTGAACACACTCAGGTAAGTTACTGCACTTATTTAAGTGGATAGGGGTAACTATACCTGTAAATAGTCGTTGTGGCACTTGTCTTAAAGCATTTGAATCCATCAGCATTTTTGCTTTGCAATCCACTAGCAGTTCAAAATAAGAAAATCCAAACCCAATAAAGGATAAGTAACTGATGCTACTACAAAATTCCAGAGGAAAGTTCTTCTCAGGTAAAGTATATTACCGTCTGATTGAATCTCACCAAATATATGGCACAGCTTCACCGTTTGCAGCAAAAATGGAGACAGCACTATGTCACAAATAGTATTTAGCTGCTCCTGCGTCTATAATGAATTCTACTTTGTGATCCAAAATTAAAGTGGATACCAGTAGAAGATGCAGAGCAGTCACCACATATACACTGATTTGCTGACTCTGTTTCCCAAATTTGAAGGAGCTGGAGATTTAGGGCAGGAATTAGAAAAAATGTTTACACTGCTCTTGCCTGGCCATTAACACCATTAACTGGAAGTGCTTGTGGCAACACTGTAAAAGATATGAGCACTGCAGCAGGAAAGGCATTGGCTTCATCATTCTTCAGCAATACTGCAGGTGTACCTCCTAGGATACAGCCTTCTGTTGCAATGGAGGGAGGCACATGGCTTTGTGTGATAGCTTCCACCTAACCCTCATGGAGGCTAGGTTTTCTGCAGTAGAGGGGGAGGCTTTAGCAGTCGCAATATGCTTCAGCAAGGTAAGTCTTTTTAGGTTGGGTTGCTCGATGTAAATGCTAGTCAATGACCAACAACCTTTGCTGAAGCTCTCAGGGGACTTTGATCTTGCAGATGCAATCAACCTAAGGTTATTCCATCTCAAAGAGAAGACTCTTCAGTATAAATTCACCATGATATACATGCCCTATAAAAGGAATTCTGCTGCTCACTTCCTTTCCAGGATTCCAGCATTAAGTATATGCCTAAAATCAGAGGACAACTACCAAGAAGATGGCCTAGTAGCTGCAAAGATAGTAGCTACTGTGGCAGTATTGGGTCAGGAAGACATCATCATAATGAATGAGGTAACCGTTTTGAATACAGCTGTAGATGAACTCCATATATCATTTAGGGGAACCTTCAGCATAAAGAACTACCTACATCTGCTGCTACATTTACACACCCTCCTCTCCACCCGAGACTCTAATTACAGCCTCGTTCCCTGAGCACCCCCTTTCAAGATATGGTGGTAGGTTTCCTCCAGGTCAGGGAACACATGTACCTGGTGTATGCAGATAGACTCACAGATTGACTGGAGATCACTCATTTTTCTGGAGGTACCTTTTCCAGTAAAATCACCAACAATCTATGAAAATTCTTCACTCAGTGGGGGCACCAGAACAGTTGTCACTGGACGGCAGATTTAACCTGGGGAGTGAGGAGATGTTAGCATTCCTTAAGAGATGGGGTCTCATTCCACTTTTTCTCTGTGCACTAATCCCAACCTAATGGCAAAGCCAAAGTAACTGTCAAATCAGCAAAAGTGGTTCTCCAGATGAACATGGGTGCTAATAATAGCTTGAATACGGACAAAGCATCCAAAGCACTACTCCAGTATCCAAGCACAACTCTGTAAGGAATACACAAGTCCCGCGTATAGTTTGTGACAAGAAGACAACTCAGAGGTAGCATACCAACAGTGAAGCAGAACTGTAAGGTCAGCAGTTACTGGCAACGTGCTCTCCGTCAACAAAAACTTCAAATGGTCCTTGGCCTGGACATGCCTCTATCTCTCCAGGATCAAGTCTTATGCTTACTAGAGTCCCTGTAAGAAGGCTTGCTTGTTAGGATGCAGGATTACTCACAGGCAGGGTATCTTTAAAAAATCACAAACACTTGCAAAAGGTTGAAGCAAAACCCCCATCATACTCCTGTCAGTCCTGTTGGTCAATTATCCCCACGCATGCCCCAGTTTCCCACCCCCAAAAACAATGTAAGAGACCCCAATGTCTACAGACACCTCCACCCTGCTGTGTGACTGTGCTTAATTAGTTATGTATGCCTACCTACTCGGAAACTATATTTTGTTACTGTTACTGTGATGTTTTTGTCTAGTATTGATGTATATTTTTTTTTATTGTATCTTGTGTGTTTATTATGCGTTTTTAAGATTTGTATATATCTATATATGAAAAATCTTGTGGGGGACATTAAGGGTTGCTATTTAATGTACGACATACTTTCCTTATTATGTTTCTGCACCATCTTAATTACTCACGCCAATCTTACTTATCTTGCAGTAGTGTCCGTCACTCTTGTGTATTTACACATCCACCAAACCCAACAGAAGCTTAATCAAATGAGAGAAAAGCCACTCTTTTGTCGGAATTTGAGCAAGACTAATAGTACAAAAATACAGGGGGGTCTCCACTATTCAACGCTAATTGGGAACATAAAAACAAAACTAATAGAAAAAAGAATAACGAAACAATGTTTTCCATTACAGTCAATGTGTCTAATAGGGACTGGCCATTATTTATGTCTTATGAAATGAGAACTTATACCTAAACTTGTTAATATAAATTAGAAATATAAATAGAGGTAAATACAATGCATTTAATAAAATATTAGATTTATATGAAATATAAAGTGGGAAAAGATGTAGATGAAGAAAAAAAAGATTGAATACTTACAGTAAACCTTATACAGTACAGTAACAGCAACAGACCATGGCTGAGGGGGAAGAAGATGGAGGAGACTGATGGGGCGAAGGACCTAAATATAAAGAAGAAATAGCAATAAAGGAAAAAAAATGATATTTAGATTAAATATTTTATCTGTGTAGTACAATATTATTAAAAGAAAAAAGTAGTGAAAGTACAATGTACCTGAAACACTGAAGCTTCAGCGTACATGAGTAGCAGATGATGCTAGTCTGAGGGTGCCATTGGCACCACCCTTCCGTTATTCCATTGTAGATATCCACCCAGAGGGGTGGATGGGCCATGGTGGGCCCGTAGGTGAGTGATTGGGAGCTGGAACAATTATTTGAAAGAAATAAGAAAAACTTCAACTTCTTAAAGGGGTTAGTAGTCTTCTTATCATGTTAGTTGGATACCTTGATTTGAAGGGAAGAGAAAAGTTTGGATAAGATAGTGGTGAAGAAGGGAGAGTTGATGGCGCCACTTGAATGCTTTTGACCCCTGGGGGACCACCAGGAAGGTAGGGTAAAAGAGGAGACAGGAAAGAAAAAAAACAAATTTATGAATATATAAAATTAAAACTAAATGGAAGAACAAAAGTTAGGAATAGAAAGAGTTTGCTGATGACCAACAAAGGACAAGGCTTCCTTACTGCAAGCACATTAGCGTGTGTTGGGGTCACACTGAAGAGGCTGAGGGAAATGTTCTCAACTTCTTTTGCTCTTTGCTATGTCTACGTGCTGTTGCTAGATTATCTGGGTGGTGGGTACTGGCTGATAATGTTTTGTAGGCTGTCATGAGGGGTTGTAGCGTAGCTTCCTAATAGAAAGTGCACTTCTTGACGAGGTTTTTGATTTTTTACCAGGTGCACTTGTATCCGACTCTCAGTTGATAGATGTTGACTGCTGTTCTTCTGTGGAGGTTCTTGGGTAGGGTGACGCTCTGGAGGTTGGTGGTGATTTTGTACCATAATGTAGAGGCAGATCCGGTGTCCATGCACAGACTGTCTTGCTAGCTGCAGATTGAAGAGTAATTTGGTGGCCTTGCCCTTTATCTGGAGGGTGCCAGGGGCAGGGATTCTTGAATCTTTGCCAAAAGAGTGGCTAGTTTGGGTGCTTAGTCAGCTTTTTTATTGCCTTTGATGCCGACATGGCTGGGTATCCAAGCAAGGGTGACAACTTTGTCAGTGCTGATAGCCCTGTGTAAGAGATGAAGGATGTCGGTGATCATTCTCACATTGTCTATGGGGTGCGTCTTCTTAGTGGCCTATAAGGCACATTTGGAGTCAGTGAGAGTGAGGATATGTTCAGTTTCTTGTTGAGTGAAGAAGTTAAGAGCATTGGTGTTTGGAGTGAGAAGCAGGAGTTTCACAATCTCCAGAATTCTACATGTTCTTCAGTGATGAAGGTGGCACCTGAGTCTCCAGTTTCTTGATTAATTGAGACATCTGTGTATATAATTTGGGAGTTGTGCTTGCTCTTGCTCTGGATTTTGTCCTTATATATGTTTTTGAGGACAAGCAGGTTCACTGAGCTCTTGGAGTTGTCATGAAGCTTTATCTTTGTGTTGAGCAGCTGGTCATCCCATGGAGGATGGCATTGGTAGTCAGGATGTGGGGTGTCCAGGTTCTTTGATATGTTGTCCTCCTTGACTCCTAAAGCCAGCAGCTCAGAACAGACCTTGGCTGACCAGGTCCTTTTGTGAAGGTTCAAGTGTTGGCCGAAGGGCAGTTTGAAGTTAGTGCAGGTGAGGCAGGGTCGTTGTGTTGTTTTGGTTTTGGCCACTGTGAAGGGCATTTTCTGTAAAGATCTATGCTCTAGTTGCAGGAGATTGGATTCTGGCTGTAGGTTTTCTATTTTACACCACATGGGGCTCCTAGCATGGTCTGCATAGCATTATTTGGATGAGCTCGATCTTGTTGGTTCTCTAGGAGCCAAAGGGTGGGACAAGTATAGTTCACAAGGCTCTGTGTACTTTGCATGTAGTAAATTTTAAGGAGACTGAAGGTTGTGCTGTCGTAAATGCTCGACAGTTACCGTAGTATGGACTGGCGCATTTGCACTCGTCATGCAGGTATTGTATCTCAGGGCCAAAGGAGTGTGGGCTGTCGATGTATACCTCTAGGTAAAGTTGCCTAAAGACCCAGTCCAAGGGGTTGTTATTTATGACCAATCTTGTGATTCTTCTTTGCTGGTGGATAGGAAATGCCTTAGTTTTGAGGGTATTTGTTTTAAGCCCAAGGAGGCAGTTTCATGTCCATGATCTTTCCCATGAGACAGTTGAAAAGGAAGGGACTGAGAATTCTACCTTGGGGGTCCCATTTTCGTGTGGTTTGCAGGTGGAATAGGGCCTTTGTACATTCACTCGAGCGGTGCAGTTTAATTGACTCAGCTTGATCCAGGAGAGAAAGTTCCCTTTGACCTGCTTGTCCACTAGAGCACAGAGTATCGCAGGCACACTGGCTAGTTCGAAAGCCTTCTCTAGATGGAGGAAGTAAATGAACCCATTGCTGTTGTTTATGAGTGATAACAAGGAGGCTATGCATTTGGAAGTACCTAAGCTCAGCTAGTAGGCAACCATGTCCTCATGGCACGGTGGGCACTTCCACCGAAGCCTGTTGAATATCATCTTCTCGGCTATTTTGCTATAACAGCTTCAGAGGGATGTAGGGAGTGGGTTATCTGGATCCTTGGGTTTAGGGATGGGTTCAATATCAGGCTTGTTCCATTAACCTTGTCTGACTCTTTGAGTGTAAGTGCAGTTTATAATTGAGAGTAGAGTGAGATCCCCCAGGGGCCCAAGATTCTGAATCATTGAATAAATGATTCTGTCTGCCCCAGGGACTGTGTTCTTTGAGCTCTTATTCACTTTCCGAAATTTGGGTAGGGTGAAGGAGATGTCAGCGTGGTCCTTGGTATTGATGGCGTCTTCAGTTTCTTCCCATCTTGCAGTGGTGAGAACCTGTAGAGCTCTTCTAATCGTGATGGGGAACTGATTACAGTTGGCTTTCTCAGCAAATTTGAGAAAGAGCTTTTCTGCTACCCTGCTTGGGTCTCTTTGTAGGATGGTTCATAGAGTCCTTCCATTGGCAAAGTAGTAAATATTCCACCACATTTGGCCCACAAAGGTGTTGACTTCTAGTGTGGAGCACCATTCAAAGGATTTTTTCCTTTTAATTTCTTTTTTTTCTCTCCATGGATATGTTACTTGCCTGCCTGGAGGATATGGTAATAGTCTTCAGTGGGGCAGTTTCTGTATACTCTTAGGATGATGTTGAGTTGGTGACTGAGTTCTTTGACTCTATCACAGTAGCACCAACTGTCATGGTGGTATGTTTGTCCTTGCTTGCAAAAGGGGATGGAGGAGTCTGCTGCAGCTGGCAAGGCATTGACTAGCTCAGCCTCAGCTTGACTGATGTCTCCTGGAGGTGTGTATGCTGAATACCAGTTGCTCAGGTGCTCAGTTTGCCTTCTTGAAATTCCATCAAGGAGGTGGAGATGTGATCTGGAGTATATACGGAATCGTCAGCTTGTGTGGTCACTTGTGACATGAAGGTGTATGCCCCAAGTAGCGACGTGACTTAAAGAGTTCGAAAAAAAGGTTAGATCCAGAATTTCACCTCTGTTGTAAGTTGGCTCGTGGTCATTGAACATAATTATGTCCTCTTGGTCGTCCAGCAGACTTATGTTGTGTCTGCCTGCTGCGCAGGTGGAATTAGACTTGAATCTGGGGTGGTGCACATTGAAATAGGCTCTTATTACTAGGTTGGTTAGACTGGCTCTACCAGAGTGGGTAGTTAAATCCAGTTCACCTTCTTGCTGTCTGCAGATGTTGTAGAATGCAATTGTTGTTGACAATAGGGATGTGGATTCCATCACTGCAGTTCACAGTTGTGTGATTTCTTCAGCCAAAAAGTTTTTACTATGAAAGTGGCATTGCCTATGCTCTTCCCTGGAGTCCAGTGGTGGTAAAAGCCCGGTATCCAAATACTTTGGGTATATTATGATCCAAACAGAGTTTTATGCACCATGATTACATCAATATTGTCAGCCTTGTCAATTCCTTATAGGTGTTGGATTTTGTTTCTCAACCCCTTAGCATTCCAATATAGGATCCCAAGTTTAGGCATCTTAAAAATTTAAGAAGAGGAGGTGGAAGGGATGGCAGTTTGTTAAAAGTGACTTTAATTTTTACTGGTGATTGCTTGGGTGACGATGCCATAGGTGATTTCAATGACATGGTTGAAAGCATCCCTGGAAGTGGGGCCCATGTTGTTAGCAAAGAGCCGTACTGCCATGTGTATTGCCTGGGTGACGAGTTGAGTGATGTCCTTAAGGGTGAAGAGGGTTCAGGAGTAGGAGTAGCTAGGGTTATGGGTGTAGGAGAGGGTGTTTGGAGAGGTTCCTGTGAAGGAGCATGGTTGTTGAGTCTGGAGTCTTCGGACTTGGTATGGTTAAGGGTCTGTGAATGGGGGCAGCTGCAGTCTGAGACTTATGTGGGGTAGTAGTGGGAGTCTGAGTGTTGTGTGAGGAGGTAGTACGTGTCTGTGTAGGAGCAGGAGTGAGAGAAGGTGAAGCTTATGTGTTTGGAGAGGGTTAGTGTTGTATGTTGGGTTTTGGGGGGAGGCTGAGTCTGAGGCAGGCAGGGGGAGAAGGTTGCCAAGGATTGGAGGTAGGAGGAGGAGTAATAATAATAATAATAATAATATAATAAACCTTTATTTCCATTACAATACAATGGGTATTCGTCAGCCGGGGCAAGCCACAACCCCCCACTGTGGTGCCCAACCATAGCAGTTCCTGCCAGGAAACAGCTTACACTCTCGGTCTTGGACGGGAACCGATCTTTCGACCTCGTGGATGCGAAGCCAGCACGTTACCACTGTACTAGCCAGTTAAGGGTAGGAGCAGAGGCTGGGTTTCTGGGAGAGATCCTCTTTAAACTCTCAGGACAACTGGTGTCCCAGATTGGTGGCACCCCCGGCAGTTAGGGCACCTGGCTGAGGTCTCCTTCTTGGCCTTGAGTTTTTCAAGGCATCGGTCGATGACATGCCCACTACTGCAGATTGCACATCTGATTGGGAAGTGGCATGTATTGTGATGGTGGCCAAACCCTTGTCAATGAATACAATGAAGGGGCTCAGGGTTGTACTCCCTGAGTTTAGATTTGCCCCATATACCCATGTTGACCTTGGCTGGAGGAGGTCCGCAGATGTGGACCAGGACCTGCTTGGAGGGGAGTGGTTGCCCTTCAATTTTGGAGATGTAGCAGCTGGCAGAGGTGATGTAACTTTGCTTTCAGATCTTCTGACAAAGCCAGTGGGAAGTTTTGAAGGATAAACATCCTGATTCTTTGAGATGGACACATCTCAGCTAGGTAGCGTGAGTTGAGAGCAGGTCTTCTCGACAGCTTCAGTGGAGTTGGGGTGGATTATAAAGTCACCCTGAAGGTTTGGCCTAATTAGGCACCCAAAATCGGCGAGTTGATCCTCCAGCTCACAAAGGGGTGTATAGGCCTTAGCAGGAGTAGGGGCCTGAACTTTAAATTTAGAAAGGTTCACTCTGGAAACAGTGGGCCTAGGGGATGGGGGAAAACTGGGGCAGCAGAGCTCTCCTGGTTATTGCCTTAGGCAGTCCTTTGCCTCTACTTCTTTCTTACTACAGTCCACCCCTCCTGGAGGTGGTCAGGCTTTATCCACCCTTCAAAGGGGAGCAGGTGGGCCGGGCGAAGGCATGACTAGAAACTATTCATGTGCTTGGTGGGTAAGCACACAGACACAGAGTACTTTTACTCTATTTCTAATAGCTAGATAAAAGCACTTAAACATTATTCAATTAACATTTTTTTTAAATTATCATTTATACAGGCCTTGCCACTATTAAAGCGGGAAATTAAATGAATTATATTACTATAAGCATGGAAAGCACAACACTGATTTGAACACACAACCCTGTTGATTTGGCTGAGAGAAAACCCTGAAAAAGAAGAGGTGAAATAGGGGTTAAAACAGCAATATTCCAATGGTAATATGGCAATTACGATACAAGTCTATTTCACTGTTCTTCAATAGAGAAAAAGAGAAAAAAAGAATATAGAAATGGATTCCTGATGTTGTATTCCTTTCCAAAAATGGAGAAAAGCTGCGAGGGTAAACCAGTCTTCTTGGTAGGTGAGTATTCGGCTTCTGGCTGCTGGCTGGGCAGGAGCGAAGAGGAGTATAAATTAGAAATGTGAACAGAGGTAAATACATAGCATTTAATGAAACTTTAGATTGAAGTGACACAAATTGAACTACTTACAGTAACCTGATACAGTATAGTAAGTAAGACTGGGGGGAAAGAGGATGGAGGAGATCAATGGGGTGGAGGACCTAAATATAAAGTTGCCTCAAGATGTTGATGACAAATGAGTGAAGCGACAAAAAGCGGGGCAACAAATAACAGGGACCCAATGTATATCATTTTCCTTAAGGATTCCCTGCAATTCTATGTTGACTATGAAGGTTATAAAGAAAAAAGCAGTAGAAACGTAAACTCCTTATATAATGACTCAGTTCATTGTTAGAGATGTATTGAGGCAAATCGTTCCATGATTGTCATTCATTTTTTAAAAGTATGGATCCTTGCAATTTTTTGTATGAGTGTAACACCGGGACAGGCAAAAAAATTGCCCTCATCAATAAAAGACCAGGCAAGAGAAAACATAAAGCCGAAGGAAAAGAAACAGGTTATGAGCAAACAAACAAACAAACAAACATTTATTTCAATTGTGTACAATGGTTATTCAACATTAATAGTAACTTATAAGTAGACATGTAATTAAACTAATTACAGAGATGAGGTAATGATTCACAAAGGAAAAGAATTGATTAAAAAACTAGTTAAATTACTAAGGACCTAGAGATATGGAGAATTAGTCCCTGAGATGATGATAGCTCTTCTTTTTGAAGGAAGATAGGCCATAAGAACTTGGAAAGACAGAAGGAGGAAGAGAGTTCCAGAGTCCTGACGTAGATGGGAAGAGGCAGTCGCTGCACCAACCAATCCACGATCTATAAATCTCCACACAGTACCTGTGTGACAGGGCCGCTTGTTGAGTGCTATGCGGCCTCAGAAGTGGGGGAATGATGCAACTCGCCAACTCATCAGAGCAGTGATGGAAGTAGTAGCAACAGAAAAGAGACAGGTATGATGCCTTATCTCAAAGAGAGACAGAATCGAAATTAGAGACTATGCGGATTCCTAATATGTTGATAGATTTAAGAGGGTAAATTTCGTTAGTCTCAAAGACAATAGGGCTATTAGGAGGAGAAGACGATAAGGCGATAGTCAAAAACTGTGTTTTGGATGCATGAAATTTAACTAAATTTTAGGTGTCCCCCTCAGATACCCTCTGCATATCGGAGTTGAGAGTAGAAGAAAGAGAGATATGAGGCATATAGCAAATAGCAGATGAAGGTTGTGAAGAAAATGCAGAGGAGAAGTGAAGGGTAGAATCGTCGGCTAAGGGGTGAAGAAGAGAGGAAGATGGAGAATGTAGATCATTGATGAAGAGAAGGAATAGAATAGGTGAAAGAACAGAGCCCTGATGAACGCCACTGGTAACAGGGAATGGGCTAGATGTTGCACCATCAACAACTACAGATATAAAACGGTCAGAAAGAAAACTGAAAATTAAAGAACAGAGAGAATGGGTAAAGCCATAGGCAGGGAGTTTGGCCAACAGAATCTTGTGCCAGACTCTGTCAAAAGCCTTAGAGCTATCAAAGGCGATGACAAAAGATTCCCCATAGTTCCCCAGAGAAGATGACCATACATGAGTAGTATAGGATAGGAGGTCACCAGTGGATCTTGCCTTGTGGAAGCCGCACTGGTGATAGGAGTTAAGTGAGTTAGATTCAAGGCATTTCAAGATGTGAGCATTGAGCAAATTTTCGAGAACTTTAGAGATAGAAGAGGTTAGGGCAATAGGTCGATAGTTTGAAGGAATAGAGCGGTCACCCTACTTAGGAACAGATTGCACTAGAATAATCAAGACTTGAAGGAGACATTGAACCCCAGTAATCCCCTTTACAAAGATATAAAACTGACTATCCAAAGTAGGTGATAGCTTGTAGGATTTAGAAAAAGCAAAGGATTAGTACAGAGATTCAGTCACCTTCTTAATAGTCTAATGCAGGAGAAAGTCCGATTGATAAGAGGCACCCATTGCCTTTTTCCCTATAAAAGCTAAAAGCAAAAGAGTGTCACCTTTATTACATACCACTGATAAGAGATGCTAAAATGCAATATCAATGCTTTTCAAGAATGCTTGGACCAATTGCATCAATCTTCAAGATACCTACTGGCTTTAATTGGGAACAGTCTAAGTTCCCCTCTAGTTTTCCCTTCCAAACTCAATATCTCTCCCAAATTATCTCTATTCCCGTCAAAAGTTATCCTGAAAGCTATATAGGAGAGCAACATATTTAGATAATTCGTTTGTTTAGGGACTATTTAATGTAATATGACAAGAGGTGATGAAGAGTGATTTAAGAGTGTTGCAGAGCTGGGAAATGCTTTCATGGACATTGGAAGGCTGACTTTCAATGGAAATTATGCAAAAATATTTTAAGACTCTTGATATCAAACCCCAAGATTCCCAAGAGGGGATATATAAAGGTAATGGAAAAGCTTCACTTCACATCCATAATAAATCCAATAAAGAAAATTAAGACCCACCAAAAAGGCAAGAATGCTATGCCCCACATCACCATCTGTAAATATCTTTACAAATGCCTGAAAAAGCACTGTGTATCTCATACAGGGTTGACTCACCAGTGACCGGAGCCACTGGAAAATGCCTACATTCGCATTAAAAGAGAATGGAAAGGCTTCCACATCCATTTGCATCGATTAAAAGTTTGAAGTATATCTGTTAACAAGTGGAATAGGATTAGAGACATTAGAAACCTGCGGCCTTTGGACACTATCACTTAATATAAGAACTAAACCTAAACACACAGTAATATTGATATTCCACAGAAACGTAATTAAAAACAGTAGACGCTATTTCGAGATAAAGTGTCTCCACTTATACTGTTTCAGTTAAAGGGTTAAGGATCTTCTCTTAGGCCTCTAAATAGATCCACTTACGATGGCTGAGAACATGAAATGGACCTACATTTGGCTCACATGAATCATATTTTAAAAGCTTCTGGAGATTTTCAATATTTTCAAGGCCAAAATCTAATGAAGAGTAACCTAATTCCTAACACTGAAACTCGGCATAGCTCAGAAACTGATAATAGCAGGACATTGGAGAAATAGTTGAGTGAGGACATAAACAGTGTCACAGTTTTTCATAAGGGCTTCAGAATACTAAGGATTGAAAGATCTGAGAGAACTGGTGGAGGGATAGCACTGCTCATAAGTGAGAGTATTCAAGTTGAAGAAATAAACTTGGCTATAGAAAGTGAGTTCAGGGAATTTCTTGCTGCTCGCATAAATACTGGGTCAGAGAGCATTATAATAACTGTTGTATACAACCCACCAAGGAACCAAAATAGGCTTGAAATTTATGAGGAAAGTCATATAGGTACTATTGAAGTCATAAACTCAGTTGTTAACATGGCCCGGGAGAAAAAATGTAGGATTTTGATTATGGGAGACTTTAATCATAAAGAGATAGATTGGATAAATCTTGACCCACACAGTGGTGAGGACTCATTTGGGGCAAGATTCCTAGATTGCGTACAAGGGACTTTCCTATACCAACTTGTACTGTAACCAACGAGGGCCAGGGGTGGGGATGAGCCATCACTACTTGATCTAGTGTTCACAGATAATGTGTTGGATATTGAAAATATTGAGTATGAACCACCAATTGGAAAGAGTGACCACTGTGTGTTGTTGATGGAGTATATCATTGAAGATATTCTTCCTGAGAGTAGAGGCACTGAGGACATGAGGAGGAACTATCCGAAAGGAGATTACATCAAAATGAATGAGCTTTTTGCAGTTATTGACTGGAGAACCTTATTTTACAACAAATCTGTACAAGAAATGTATGACATCTTTTGTGAGAAATATGGGAAGATAGTAGATTGCTGCATACCTGTCACCAAAGTAGGTGTAATTCATGCCAGAGAGAAATGGTTCGATAATGGGTGTAAAAGAGCTAAGGAGTGGAGAGACAAATGCTGGAAAAGGTATAGGAGGAGAAAAAACATAAATGCCTGGCAAACCTACAAAAGAGCAAGAAATGACTACCTAAGTAAAAGGAGAGAGGCAGAGAGAGATTATGAGAGGGACATCACCAGGAAGGCTAAAGAAAATCCCAAGCTTTTCCACAGCTTTATCAGAGGAAAACTGAAGGTAAAAGAACAGGTTTTAAGGCTAAAGAGAGCGGATGGAAGCATCACTGAGACGGACGAAGAGATCTGCAAAGAATTGAACAAAGAGTTTCAGTCAGTATTTACAGTAGAAAATACCCCACCCCCTCAGATTGCAGTGATAGAAGCTCAAGGGCCGGTATTAGAGAACATCAACCTTACAGCCACAGAGGTATGCAAAGCGCTGATGGATTTAGATGTTCATAAAGCTACAGGTCCTGATGACATATCCCCTCATGTGCTTAAAAAATGCGCAAACACAATATCAGTGGCACTAAGTATCATATTTAAGGAGTCACTGGAGTCGGGGGAGATTCCAAGATGCTGGAAACAAGCAAATGTGATACCTATCTTCAAAAAGGGAAGGAGGGATACGGCTCTGAACAATAGACCAGTTTCCTTGACCAGCATAGTTTGCAAAGTTATGGAAAAACTACTAGGGAAACATATCTCTCTTCACTTGGAATCCTTCAACTTTTTGTCAGTGAGGCAACATGGCTTCAGAGAAGGTAGATCAACAGTAACAAACTTATTAGAATTTTATGATGAGGTAAGCCAAATCTTACAGGAAA
The DNA here is from genome assembly GCA_037179515.1 of Halocaridina rubra. Classification (NCBI taxonomy): domain Eukaryota; kingdom Metazoa; phylum Arthropoda; class Malacostraca; order Decapoda; family Atyidae; genus Halocaridina; species Halocaridina rubra. Next base: position 34,249 of record JAXCGZ010013584.1, read on the forward strand.
GAGAGGGCTGGCCAGATTGCATATTCCTAGACTTCCAGAAAGCGTTTGACACTGTTCCACATGGGAGACTTATTAGGAAGCTGCAATCAATGGCTTGAATAGGTGGAAATGTTTTGGAATGGATAAAAACTTACTTAGAAGGAAGGGAACAGAGGGTTAGAGTAAGACACTCAGTGTCTGAATGGAGAAGAGTTAGTAGTGGAGTTCCACAGGGTTCAGTTTTAGGGCCACTTTTGTTCCTTGTATATGTAAATGACCTAGCAGAGTCTGTAAATTCATTCATGAATATGTTTGCAGATGATGCAAAGATTGTGAAGAAAGTAAAAAACGAGAACAATGGTAGAGAACTTCAGGAGGATCTAAATAATCTGCATGAGTGGTCAGAAAAGTGGCTAATGAAATTCAATACCTCAAAATGTAAGGTAATGAGAATGGGTACAAGTGCAAGAAGGCCCAAGCTTGACTACTCAGTGGCTGGAGTACAACTTCAAGAGACAGAAAATGAGAGAGATCTAGGAGTAAACATACTGGCAGATTTGTCTCCAGAAATACATATAAATGGCGTAGTAAGGGCAGCATATGCATTCTTATCAAATGTAAGGGTAGCCTTCAGGCACATGGACAAGGAAATGTTCAGAAATATTTATGTAACCTATGTGAGGCCAAAACTCGAATATGCAGCCCCCTTTTGGAATCCGCACTTGAAAAAGCACATAGCTAAGCTTGAAAAAGTTCAAAGACATGCCACGAAACTGGTGCCAGAAATACGCAATCTCGGTTATGATGAGAGGCTGAGGGAATTAGACTTACCATCACTTGAAGCTAGAAGAGTAAGGGGGGATATGGTGACAGTCTTTAAATTCCTTCATGGTTATGATAGAGTGGATAGGGATCGATATTTTGATATGGCTGGCTCTAGAACTAGAGGTCATAGTTTGAAGCTTGGTAAGAAAATTTCTTTGCAGGATGTAAGGAAATACTTTTTCAGTAGTACGAGTAGTTGATAATTGGAATTGGCTAAGCAAGGAGGTAGTTAATGCTATCTCAATCCATAGTTTTAAGGACAGGTACGATAAGTATCACTAAGTCTAAAATGGAACCGATCAGGAGACGGGAAGATACGAGCTTTGGGCTCTTTCCCGTAAACACAATTAGGTAATCACAATTAGGTAATCACACATGCTTTTTCAGTGTAAGAGTAGTTGATAATTGGAATTCGCTAAGCGAGGAGGTAGTTAATGCTATCTCAATCCATAGTTTTAAGGACAGGTATGATAAGTATCACTAAGTCTAAAAATGGAACCGATCAGGAGACGGGAAGATACGAGCTTTGGGCTCTTTCCCGTAAACACAATTAGGTAATCACAATTAGGTAATCACACACACACTCAGATTGCAGAGATAGAAGCTCAAGGGCCGGTATTAGAGAACATCAACCTTACAGCCACAGAGGTATGCAGAACACTCAGACCACACACACACACCCTCTCACCACACCAGGTCCCGGGACCCTAGGCTTAGATCCCATACCGCCACACCTAACAGCCTATCCAGACACCTTCCTCTGCCTCCTCTTCCCAACAGCAAACCCTCTTCACAGTAAATGAGCTCACCAACCTTCTTATTCAAGCCATACAGGAAGCCGTCCGACTCCTCGATAGCAGAGCCACTACTCAAGATGCCTAAAATCAACTCGTCGAAGTAGGCCACTCCGTTGTCACCCACGCCCTCATCTCCAGAACCCACCACTAGCCTCAACAACCCACCACTCCTACCACATCCACCTCCTTAAATCATCAAGATGTCTAATCTCGGGATCCTACACTGGAACGACCAGGGTCTCAGACACAAGGTACAACATCTTGAAGGCATTGCCAAGACTGACAACATTGATGTCATCATGGTTCAAGAAACCCTGTGCACAGAGCAATACACTCCAAAAATCTCAGGATGCAAAGGATATTACCAGCACTTGTCTCCAGGGGAGAACAGAGGCAGTGCCACCTTCATCAGGAAAATCCTATTAGCCAAGGAAATAACCCGATCGATCCACTGCGGCGAAGATGTCCACGTCCTCGCTGTTAACATCCAACTTCAGGGCAGCTGCATAGATCTGTACAACATTTACAGACCACAGGATGGTGGCTTAGACCTGACTACCCTCTTCGGGCTAGCCAGTCATCGTGACTTGGTAATAGGAGGCGACTTCAATGCGCACCATCCAAGATTCAGGTATGAGCGCCCCTGTGCTGCAGGCAGACACATCATGAGCCTGCTGGATGACCAAGAAGACGTCTCCCTTCTCAACAATCATGAGCCAACACATGACAGAGGTGGAATACTGGACCTCACCTTTGTCTCCAATTCCCTAAAGCAGGACGCCACATGGAGAGATCATCCCCTGGTCAAAAGCGACCACTATGGGATCCGACTCACGCTGCCAATTCCTGAAATCTTCCAAATACCTGCTCCTCCTCCTCGATGGAATTTCAAGAAGGCCGACTGGGGCCGATTCCAGGAGCACCTCAGCAATTGGTTTTCAGCCTACATACCATCTGAAGACATCGACCAAGTAGAGGCCGAGCTAGTCAATGCCCTGCAAGCTGCAGCAAACTCCTCCATCCCCCTCTGCAAACCACAACACACCACTCATTGGGACAGATGGTACTACTGTGACAGAGATAAAGAACTCCATCACCGGCTCACTGTCATTCGGAAAATGCACAGGAAACGTCGCACTGAAGACTCCTACCGCACTCTCCAGGCAGTCAAAGAACATGTCCATGAAGAGACACGCAACATCAAGAGGAAAAAATGGCTAGAGTGGTGTTCCACCCTAGATGCTCACACCTCTGTGGGCCAGATGTGGAGGAGCATTAACTCCTTTGCTAAAGGAAAACCTCCTAAAATCACCCCACACAGGGATCCTAGCAGGGCAGTAGAAGAACTCTCCGTCAAATTCGTGGATAGAGCAAGCTCCAACCAGCTCCCCATCACCACCAGAACAACTCTTCAGGACCTCACCACTGCAAGATGGGAAGAAATAGAAGAGGCCATCAACACTGAAGACGAAACAGATGCTCCATTCTCTCTGACTGAGCTACTAAGAGTAAGCAAAAGCTCTAAAAACACAGCCCCAGGTACCGATAGAATCACATACACAATGATTCAAAATATGGGGCCCCAAGGTGAGCTTGCTCTACTCTCTCTGATCAATTCAACATACACACGAAGAATCAGACCAGCCTCATGGAACAGAGCAGACATTCAGCCCATCCCAAAACCACAGGACCCTGACAACCCTCGCCCCATCTCCCTCCTAAGCTGCCTGAGCAAGACAGCAGAAAAGATGGTACTTAACAGAGTCCCCTGGAAATTCCCACCCTTCCCAGAAAACATGTTTGCCTACCAGCCTGGCTTAGTCACCTCAGAATGCATAGCCTCCATGCTATCATTTATCAACAACTGTCGTGGATACATCGTTTTTCTAGACCTAGAGAAGGCCTTTGAACTAGCCAATGTGCCGGCAATACTCTAAGCTCTTGTTACAAAGCAGATCAAAGGTAACCTTCTCTCATGGATCAAGCAGAGTCTACAAAACCGTAGTGCATGAGTCAAAGTAGATGGGCACTACTCCACCTACAAAAACCACGAAAATGGGACCCCCCAAGGTGGAATCCTTAGCCCCTTCCTCTTTAATTGTCTCATGGAAAAACTCATGGACATCGCACTACCACATGGAGCCAAACTCTTCAACTATGCGGATGACTTTGCCCTTGTCACAATAGGAGACAGAAGCTCTAACAAGACACAGTGCTGCCTCACCAAGATTCACCAAGCCTCCATCTCCCTTGGAGTTAAAATCAATGCCCGCAAAACCAAGGCCCTTCCCATCCACCAGTGGGGACCAGACACTAATCTGGTCATAGGTAATGAGCCTGTGGACTGGGTTACCAAACACAATACCTGGGTGTAATCATCGACCACAGACTAACCATTGGACCAGAAATTCAACACTTGCGCGACAGGTGCAGCCAGCAACAAGCTGTCCTTCGTCGGATGTCGGGCCTCTACAATGGTGCATCATTTAATGTCCTCAGAAGCTTCTATGTACAAGCCATACGCAGCCTCATAGACTATGCTTGTCCCACACTCTGGCTACTAACAGAACAACAGTGGGACAAGATAGAAGTCATTCAAAACAATGCCATACGTACCATGCTAGGAGCCCCCATGTGGACCAAGAGAGAAAACATCCAGATGGAATCGGGACTCATGCCATTCAACCTCAGAGCTCAGCAAAGACTGATCCTCCGTGGCCAAAACCACCACTGCCCAACATAAATGCCTAGCTGGCACAAATCTCCATTTAGCCCTCAATCGGCACCGCAAGCACCATCCTAGAACCTGGGCAGCCAAGGTCTGCGCTAGCCTGCAAGCACTGCCAGTCAGGGAAAGCATCCTAGCCAAGATACAGGACACACCGCTTCCTGAATACAGATGCCCACCCCAATGGAATGACCAACCACTCGACATAAAGATCGAGCTCCCTGACAACCCCAAAAGCTTGGTAAACCCGCTTGTCCTTAAAAACATATACAAGGACAAAATTCAGAGCTGGAGCAGGCCAAACTGTCAAGTCTACTACACTGACGGTTCAGTAAATCAAGAAACTGGAGCCTCAGCTGCCGCCTTCACCACTGGAAACCACGTCCTATCCTGGAGACTGTCAAACTCATGCTCATCGCTCCAGACTGAGCTTGTGGCCATAGCCAACGCCCTCGACTTCTTCATCCCGCAAGGAGCTGACCATGCCCTAATTCTCTTTGATTCTAAAGGCGCCTTAAAGGCCATCAAAAAGCCACTCCTCAGAGACAATGTACGCATCATCACCACCATCCTCAGCCACTACCACAGGACAACCAGCCTTGGAAAAGCCATCACTCTTGCCTGGATCAAAATTCAGAGCTGGAGCAGGCCAAACGTCGGCAATGAGGAAGCCGATCAAGCCGCCAAACAAGTCTGAGACTTGGGTACAAACGCACCTGGCGAATAGTGGAGGATATCATCAGGGAATGCACCTTTTGCCAGGTAGCCTCACCACATCCACTGCTCCATTACATCCTCGAATGTGATTCCTTTTCAGAAATTCGACGGAAAACTGGTGCCCCCGCAACATCCAGCGAAGATCCAAATGCCCTTCATGTTGCTAGCTCCATTATCAGACTAGCAACAAACAACTACATGAACAGTCTACTAAATATCATCAGTCAATACCCTCCACCAAGATAACCAAGCAATAACTCTCTCTCACCCCCAAAATAGGAACTCATTTAAATTGTTTGATGTAAACTAAGAGTCCACAACTGAATACTTATGCTCTCCATTATCTTTACAGTTTTGCACAACCTCACCTGCGGGCCAAATAGGAAAGTCTGATCATCAACAATAAGAAGATTTCACCCCACCTCCTCACCAAATAGGAAAGCCCATTCGCCCTCAAGAGCGAATACCACCTACATTCCAAAAAATTCTCACCCCACCTGCGGGCCACAAGGGAAGGTCCGCTCACCCTCAAGGGAGAACATCCAAAAAAAAAAAAAAGAAAAAAATAGGTCAAGAGTATTGGCTGCATGTTCGTGTTGATCAGGAACAAGAAAAGAATATCAGATAATTTGCTCCAGAATCGTATAGTTACTACCACTGGTGTAATTTCTTTGCTTTGTTTTCTTCCTAACCTAATAACTTTATCAATTTAATGATTTTACAGTTTGAAGTACTAAATTAGATTTGCTATTTGTCTGACCACTCATGAATACTATTTACGCCCTTCTGAAGTCACTACCACTACCACTATTTTCTTCTTTCACTTTCTTCACAATCTTTGCCTCTTCAGCAACAATATTTAAAATCCATTCACAAATTCAAGCAGGCTACCTACATATATAAAAAATCAAACGTAGTTTTATAACTGGTCAAAATCACATTCAGACGTGTGCTGCTTACAGTTTATTCTTGTAACTCTGATACAACATAATTAATGCTCCAGTCTGCAGAGACAGAATAACCCTAAAATACATTGTGGCTATATGCACTACTAGAGCTTCTCATACTAAATAAATATTCACTGTGCACATTATGTTATAATACCTCACATAAAGTATATAATAGCTTTCTTTGCAGTGTATAAACATAATCAATTAATATAAATAACTTCTGTGACTTACATATCAATAAGGTATTAAGAGCTAATATGCAATGCGGCTACCTGTTAGTGAGATACAGCTGTGTACTGTTTACTGTGTACTTCCCCGCTCTGCCAACTCTCCCACAGATGGCGCATGATTACCAACCTGCCATATTTAAACCACGTTTATACTACCTCATACCAATATCCCACATTCCCCCAGTTTTCAGTTGGAAACTCATTACTCTGCTATATAATCCCCAAGGTATGTTGGAGGGCGTTTGTTCCGGCGCAGTCTTGGGGATGATGATGTAGGAGTTAGCTGTTCTGAGGTCGGCAAGGGGCTTGGCTCCTGTGCTTTTGGGGGTGCCGGGACTTTGTAGTCCTTGGGTGGGGTCAGAACTGTTGCTTCATCATTGGGAGCTTCATTTTGTATTCCAACTTGTGGCCGACCTCTGCTTGGTGAAGTTGTGAGATCGGGGCTGCGCCTTGAGGACTCAAAGTACTATACTCCTGTCTTTGTTGTCCCACCCGTTTTTTGTATAATCTGTGGATAAGTGAACAGCCATGGCGTGGAATGGTTGGTTTTAGCTAGCTTTTGAATGTGGCACGGGAATTGCCAGTTCCTTAAAGTCAGTTGACCTGAGCTGTCCACCTTGATCAAGTTTTGGTCATATGGCTTTATTTCTATGACCACCCCAGTTCTGTCCCATCTCTTGCTGTGGTTACCTGTCTGGTTTTGTAGCAACACTGTATCACCCAGAGTTAAGGGGGACAGCAGCCAGGTGTTGCACTGGAGATTATTGACATGTTTAATTAATCTCAGCCGGAGTGCCTCTCCTTGTTGTTCCCAAGTCTGGCACCATATTGGATGAACTGCTGGACTGGTAAATACCTGCATACCCAAGGCAACCGGCAATAGATCTCGAAGATTCTTGCCAAAGACAATTTGTGCTGATGACATACCAGTTTGAGGGTCAGGCATGTTGTGGTAGTGCAGCAATCCAGCTGCCACTGCCTCCGTGTCAAGGCCACCATTTGCATCTGTATGCTATGTCAGTAAGTGCTTCTTGCATTTGACTGCTATTTCTGCTCACCCATTCGATTCAGGGTGATATGCTGATGAGAGGCAATGCTTAACACCCCAACGTTGCAGCAGTGATTCTGTTTCCTTTGCAGTGGATTCGGGTCCGCCATCTGTGCTTAGTTCCTTGGGTACGCCGAATGTTGCGAAGTAGTTGATGAGAGACGTGATGAAGCCCTTGGCGCCTAACTTAGGTGCAACCACGTGTGGCCACCCACTGGACCTGTCCACAATGACCAAGTATCCGATGCCACATGGCACAAAGAAGTCGGAAGGAGCTGCTTGTCACACATGGTTGCACTGGTGGCATGCTTGGCTGGGATGGTGACATTCTCCAGCAGATGTGGCACTTGGAACATGTGTCCTCAACATCTTTAGTGATGCCAGGCCAAAATACTGTGATTAGTGCCCTACTATGCATCTCACTGGTGCCTTGGTTTGCGGCGTGGAGAACCTACAACACTCCTTCCAAAAATCTTGTGGTATTACGATCCTGTGGTTCATCATGATGACCTCACCTACGAAGGACAACCTGTCATGGTATTGCCAGAATAGCTGCAGTTCTTCAGGTAATCCATTGCAAGATGTTAGAAACCGAAACTTGATGAGTGGTGTGAGTGGCTGAAGTTCATTGTCAGTTGAGGTGCTCTCCCAAGCCTTATTCCATGTGACAGCACCAAGAAAATCTGTTGATGACCTTGCAGTGGCCACCACAAGTGTTCCTAGGTCGTCTTGACTACCTAATGGAATGTGAATGGTGGACAGAGCACTCACTTCACTTCCTTTATTGATATGGTCTGTGTTTGATGGATACTATGACATTGTGTCTGCTGCTGATATGATCTTGCCAGGAACATGTACAATCTGATACTGCCACATGAATGTGCATTACTTAACTATGAAAAGTCTTGGGTCTGTGATGTCATCTAGGGCCTGGTTACAAAGAATTTTCACCAGTGGCTTGTGGTCTGCCGATATGGTGAGATCGCAGCAAGCCTTAGGGAAGAAGCAACTATCTTCTAGTGCCCATGTGACTACTAGAGCTTCTCCTTCAATCGATGCATAATGCTTCTCAGTATCTTTTAGGAAAGGAAATCCAACTAGAGTTACCTTCCATCCATCTTCACAGCATCCAAGAATTAGGGAGTCACAATCACATTGCTTTTGGCACAGCCAATATCCTACCCTGGTTCTGGATCAAGCGGGATTAAGGCATGTCCACTTGCATGGGTCAAATATTTCACCATCTTCCTTGATTTTATTGATGATGGCCCTTTTGGAATGTTGGAATGCCTCTTCTAGATCCGAGTTCCAACTGAAGCTGACTTTTGGGCTGAGAAGAGGCTTGTGTGGTGCCATCGTTTCCGTGGTTCTGCCATAGTGTAACACCTGGTTTACAAGGCCAAGCTTTGCCCATACGTCTGTGATGTTGGAAGGTCTGGAAAAAGTTGCAATGGCGTTCAGGTACTTATGAGGAGGCTTTACTTCAGTCTTGGTGATCGGAAAACGTGTGAAGTCGACTTCCATTGATGCAAACTGGAACTTTGTCAGGTTGAGAACCACCCCGTTTCTTCCAACCAAATCTAGATAATCAATGACCTGCTACCAGTGCTCTTCTAGGTTGGTGTCCCATAGGATAGTATCGTCCACACATACTGTCTTCCTTGGCACATCTGCGATGATGCGTCGTATCGCTGTGTGTAGGCATCCTGTGATGCAAGGAATCACATTGGTGCACACCGATACCAGAACCTACCTTGCTCAGTCAAGATTGTGGTTTTGTGCCAATCTTCTGATCGGATTTCGATGGCATGAAAACCATTCCATGCATCTGTGACTGTCTTGAATGTGTTGGGTGGGATGACCTTGGCCTTTTTGACAGGTGGGACAGTATGGTGAGTTTCCTGTACCCTGTGGCAATTTAGTGGCTGAAGATCAACTGTCCGTTAAGGTTTACCATCTGACTTTGGTGTCAGGACCATGCTGTGGAGCCAGGCTATGAGCGTGTTAGGAGGCACCCGCTTTATTACACTCAGAGTCACATCTTTGTCAAGTTGTTCTCACACTTCGTTTTGCCAATGGACTGGTACATTTGGAGGTCTCCTGGTTACTACCGGCTGAACACCTGGGTCAACTCTAATCTCCATTGGAGGGCCGGTCATTGCAGGAAGCAGTTGGTGTGGGCAAATGTTGAATGTTGAATACACATACCTACCCAAGAGCCATTTCATCATATCCTTGATAGATTCAATTGACAAAACCAATGGCAGGTTAGCTGGGCGGAGTGGTGGTGTGATACGCACAGGGCATCCGCATCCTGCTGGTGAGGGGCAATCACATGTGTCCATGGTATTATGACACACCTCACCTTCTCCCATTGCATCAGTCCTAGAAAAATCTGGCCCAGTAACCACCCAGCTGCTCCAAGGCTGCTCGGCTCAGGTAGAACCGATTAATGGAGTCTGTGACATAGACAACAGTTGAAGATTTGAGTTGTTTGCCCATTTTCATTGCTGCCAGATGTCTTTAGGAGTAAGAACCCCAAGACATTTATTTCCTCGTTATTAGCTGCTAGGATGCATTTGGAGACATAAATAAGGTGCTGCTGATGTAAGCCCAATTTCTTGGGAGGATTTGGTCCTGTCTGACAGGCTTGTGTGCCGGAGTCAGCAATGGTAGATATGTTGACAGATCGCTTCAGTGGACTCGATATCCTAATCTAAGTGTAAGCCTCGCCGTCCACAGCTACCTTCAAAGTCAAAGTTGGATGTGGTAGAGCCTCACATGAGCAGGAGGCTGTCTTCGTGCTGGCTAAATAGTGAAACAATGCTTCCATTAGGCCGCTAGATTCTGGTTGAGCTGGTTTTCAGGTGCGTGGGTTCCAGCACTCAAGACACATCTTGAATTCTTGAGATTGCCCCTCACCATACCAAATTGGGGGGTGAGTCAGCCACACTGACATTACATCTTGCGTTTATGCTTGTCCGGCTCACTGTGGTCATGTGTAAAGTCTGGGAATGCTTGACTGGTCTGGCTTTGGCCCATCTTCCTGTAACTACTGGCCACCACCCTTGGGGTCTCAATTATCATGGCCCGGGTGACAGTTTCCTTACTGTCAGCCAGGGGAACTGTATCATTCAGTGTTTTAGTATCAATTTCTGTTTTCCCAAGTACCTCCTTCTAGATTCTTTATCTGCCAGTCCACTCAAGAGAACCAGCTTGACTATGCCCTCAGTGTAATTGATTGCAATGGTACCGGAACAAGAGGCTTCATTACAGTTGCCCATTTTTGTCCATTGACAGAAATTGGCCAACCCACATAGTCTTGCCACATACTGTTTAACATGTTCCCCTGGATCTTGTTTCGTTGGAAGTAGTGTCATGCGTTTCACACTCAGTGCCATGCTCAGGACTATTAGGCATTTCATGGTGTCCAAGATGCTATCATTGGGTATTCTTGGAACAATGCCGCTTCCAACTCCGGCTCACAGCAGGCCAATAAGTGATCAGTGATTTGGCCCATGCTGAGGTCAGTACCATGTCTAAACATTTCCCACCTGCGGGTGAATGTGGCCCAGTCGTCTTCACTGATACCTTGCTGTAGAACTGGGCGGTTGATTTTGGGTGGTTTTTGCCATGTTTCCACATAATCATGAACATTTCTTTGAAGTAATTGCATCAGTGCAATGCATGTTGGCATGTCATTAGCCGTCTTCACCTAAGTATATCCCGCCTCTTCACATCTCAAAGACATCATCTTCTGTAGGACATATGCAGGCCAAAGTTATCCTATGTCCAAGAGCTCCTTAATTTGTCAAATATACTGGAGCATGGTCAAAATGACATTCAAATGTGTGTTGTATACAGTTTATTCTTGTAATTCCGATGCATATTAATAAAAGCTCCAGTCTGCAATGACAGAATAAAACTAAAAATCAATGTGGCTACATGCACTACTAGAGCTTCTTAGTCAAAATAAATATTCACTGTGCACATTATGTTGTAATACCTTACATAAAGTAAATAATAACTTTCTCTGCAGTGCATAAACATAAATAATTAACATAAATAACTTCTGTGACTTACATATTAATAAGGTATTAAGATCTCATATGGGATGCGGCTACCTGGTAGTGAGATACAGCTGTTTACTGTTTACTTCACTGCTTTGCCTACTCTCCCATATATGGTGCATGATTACCAACATGCCATATTTAAATCCAGTTTATGCTACCTCATACCAATATCCCACGATAGCTTCTCCCTGCAGAACCCCACTGCTGACCCAGTCACACAGTGCATATCTTACTCTTATCCTCTGCTCCCAACCTCCAAGATGTTTTCACCTATGCTTGCCATTATTTACAGCTTCTTGAAAAGCCTTCCATAAATCTAAGAGTATGCAATCGGCCATTCTATCTTGTTCTTGTAAAATCAGGTATACTTCATCATAAAATGTTAGAATTTTTTATAGCATAAGTTTGCCTGCTCTAAAGACATGTTCTGGCATATAAGGAGTTAGTTTTTAAGGGATATCAAATAATACCGCACATATTAATTACAGTGTTTATTTTATATAACAGAAGACTCAATCCAAACAACAAAAAGCACCAAGCTAAAACAATAATAAACAACATAAAAAGTATAAGTAATTAAATCTACATACCATACCAGAATCATATGGTGTACTTCTTATAAAAAAAAAACTATGTGAGAAAACATTCCCGACTGTCAAATGTCTGTGTAAAAGAAATTATATTGACACCTAATCATAATTATACAAATAAAGTTTTTAATAATGAATCTAAATTCCCACATCCCTTTTCCCCAACCAATGCTAATTATATTCCTCATTATACAATTTAAGAACATAAAGTTGACATATTGATTACCAATTCCATCGATCAGGGTTTTGCAATACCATCAGACCTACAAGGAGGTACTGGGGCTGGTGATGTTATGGGAACAGCAATGTTATGATCAGAATCAGATCTTCTCACATTAACTTCAGATGCTACAGCATTATTATTTTCTTTATATATTTTCTTTATATAAAGTAACCTTAGGAGAAATAGAAGGCAAAACTGGAAAATAATTACCATCATCCCTTTGATTATTACTGGGCAAAATACATTCCCCTGAACTGGAGGGAGTATATTTTGGCAATATTTGATCAAAATGCCTTTTCCAAAGTAAACTGCGAATATTTCTAAAGTTATACTTCATAGTTACGAACATTAATACCTACAGGATATTATCAAACCAGGGTTATTCTTTACCATAATTTTTAACAAAGACTGCATCATCTACATTATACTCAGACTTTTCAAAGTCACAATCTTTTTTCACAGCTTCTTCCCTCTTTTCTTGTAGTTTTATTTTCTCTACTAACATTCTGAAATTAGGATTAAACAATTATTCAGCTGGAACTTTACCTGTGAGGAATGTACAGATCGCCTATAGTTATACAAAAATCTACATATTTTGGTATTAATATCTCCATCAGTAAAATTTACTAAGACCTTCCTTGAATGTCTTTACTGCCTTTTCGGGAAAATCCATTAGGATAAGGACTATGTGTTGCAGGTGTTATTTGTTAATCCAATTCTTCCTCAGGAAAACTCCAAATAGCCAAAATTACAAAGAAAAAAAATGTCTTAACTTTGCAGTGGCTACTGCTGATGTGGTTGATTTGGTTACATGGCCATCCAAAAACTTAGTTTGTGAGTCTACAATCAGCAAAATATGACAATCACCAATTGGACCTGCAGAATATATATGAAGTCTGCTCCACGACTTACTCGTTTCGGGCCATGATAATACTGTAACCTGTGGAGTCTATAGTTCTTTAAACAATACCCCCATGACCTAGTTACTTCTGAGATCTCCTGATCCATTATAGGCCACCAAAAACAATTTATAGCTTCCGCTTTCACTGCGCTATTTCCATTATGACTAACAAGTAATTGTTCTATTATGGAACCACTTACGTCAATAAGTATAATTACTCGGGTCCTATACAAAATAATATCATCATAAAAGCTTGAATTAAATTTACCTGTAGCATATCCAGAAAACATGGGATCATAATTCAACCATATTTAACACTCAAAAATTGCACTAAGAACAGAGTCATTCTTAGTTCTAGCTTTGACATTATCAAATGAAACGTTATCATTATTCAAAGCCTAAATAACAAATATATTCATAAGTGGTACCAGAATCCAAATAAGAATTCGGCACCAGCTCAGTGCATCAGTCACTACAGTGAATTAACCTGCTTTAAATCTCAAATCATAATCATTGGGACAACAAAAGGGCCCAGCGCTGCACTCTGGCATTGGCACTTACCAGAATCTGCTTTGGTCTTCCAAGCAATCCAAGCAAGGGTGTGTGATCAGTTCTAATCGCAAATTTAGGATCCCACAAAAAATGCTTAAACTTTGTTACAGTATAAACCAAAGTAAGAGCTCCCATGTAAAATTGGGAGTAATCTAACTCTGTTGCAGAAAGCTTTTAGCCAGCGAAATATTCTAGCTCAATCTCTTGGACTGATACACAAACAACCCTCACTGAATAAGCATCCACTTTCAAAATAACAGGATAATTTCCATTACAATTAGCAAGCAAGCCTTACTTGGATAAATTTGCTTTGTCTTTACTGAAAGCATTAGCGTCTATCGAAGACCATTTAAATTTGGCATCATTCTTTAATAAATAAAAAAAGGGAGCCAGGACAGTAGAAAAAATTATTAGCAAATCTACTGCAAAATGTAACCATACCTAATAAGGAATGTACATCACTGACAGACCTTGGAGGGGGTACATCTAAAATAATAGCAAGTTTAAAGGGTGAACGTGTAATTCCATCATCAGAAATAAGATAACCCAAATACTCAATAGAACTAGCATTCAAAATTTTTATTTTTATACTTATAGCTATTATGTGCAATAGAAATTCCCTAAATATTCTGTTTAGTCTTCTATTATGTTCTTCTTGTGTCTCGCCTCCAATCAGAATATTATCAAGAAATGCAACAATCACCATCGTTGCCCAACAATACTTGGAATATAAAACACTGAAAAATGGCAAGTGATAATGCAAGACCAAGAGGGAGTCTTTTATGCTTAAAAACTCCCTTAAGGGTATTTATTACAAGCAACTTCTGGCTTTCATTATCGACTGGCATTTGTAAGTAGGAATTCTTGAGATCTAGTTTAGAAAAGACTCTTCTTTTGCCAACAATGGCTAAGATTTCATCCATCATTGGTAGTGGGCATTTTTCACATGATATCTGTTGAATTAGGTATTTAAAATCACCATATATTCTCATGGGTTCTATTATCAGCCTCCAAAACTGGAACGATAGGCACTGCCCAGTCACAAAAACTTATTGGTTCAATAATGTAACGGGGAATTTTTGTTTTGCCTAAGGGAACTAAGTTTCTGAACTACATTAGGAGTTCCACAGGGTTCAGTTTTAGGGCCACTTTTGTTCCTTGTATATGTAAATGACCTACCAGAGTCTGTACATTCATTCATGAATATGTTTGCAGATGATGCAAAGATTGTGAAGAAAGTAAAAAACGAGAATAATGGTAGGGAACTTCAGGAGGATCTAAATAATCTGCATGAGTGGTCAGAAAAGTGGCTAATGAAATTCAAAACTTCAAAATGTAAGGTAATGAGAATGGGTACAAGTGCAAGAAGGCCCAAGCTTGACTACTCGGTGGCTGGAGTACAACTTCAAGAGACAGAAAATGAGAGAGATCTATGAGTAAAAATACTGGCAGATTTGTCTCCAGAAATACATATAAATGGCATAGTAAGGGCAGCATATGCATTCTTATCAAATGTAAGGGTAGCCTTCAGGCACATGGACAAGGAAATGTTCAGAAATATTTATGTAACCTATGTGAGGCCAAAACTCGAATATGCAGCCCCCTTTTGGAAAAAGCACATAGCTAAGCTTGTAAAAGTTCAAAGACATGCCACGAAACTGGTGACAGAAATACGCAATCTCAGTTATGATGAGAGGCTGAGGGAATTAGACTTACCATCACTCGAAGCTAGAAGAGTGAGGGGGGATATGGTGACAGTCTTTAAATTCCTTCATGGTTATGATAGAGTGGATAGGGATCGATATTTTGATATGGCTGGCTCTAGAACTAGAGGCCATAGTTTGAAGTTTCGTAAGAAAACTTCTTTGCAGGATGTAAGGAAATACTTTTTCAGTGTAAGAGTAGTTGATAATTGGAATTCGCTAAGCGAGGAGGTAGTTAATGCTATCTCAATCCATAGTTTTAAGGACAGGTATGATAAGTATCACTAAGTCTAAAATGGAACTGATCAGGAGACGGGAAGATACGAGCTTTGGGCTCTTTCCCGTAAACGCAATTAGGTAATCACAATTAGGTAATCACCACTACTTGGATAATGAAACTCAGAATTCAACTTGCTTTTAATTTTGGAAAGCATAAACAAAAATAAATTTTATTTTATGGAATGCAGCCTCCAATCCCGCGGAGGTGGTGAGCACAATTTCGATTCCCGGCACCACATACGGATGCCAAGACTTGGGTCTCAACTTGAAGGAGATAACCTCTGTCACAAGGGCAAAGTAGAATGGAGGACACTGCAATTGCAGAAACAGAAATAACACACCGTTAATAATGGGAAAACTGAAGGCACGAGCACACAAATAATGAGTTTCTGTGATATAGTCGGCACTTGTAATAGGTTAGGTTAGGTATTTTGGCTCCCCTGCATTATGGGTTAGATAGGTTGCCAATGTGGGCAACAGCCGGAGCATGACCACAGTGGTATTAAGTTAGGATATGCACGGTAATAGTTAGAACTGGCTAAACAAGCTAGAACTAACCGGTCATTATATACCTGACTTAACATATATATTATCACACTATCACTATGATATATAGTAATTAGCGGCATTAGAATTAGGGTTAGGGTTATGTTAGTAAGGACGATATTGGAAAATGATAGGAAATATGTAGGAAATGCCTGAAGCTATTTGCAGATGTCGTCGGAGATCTCTTAGAGTTTGGCAGGAGAAGATAACTCTTCTTCTCACTAGAATTAGATTAGAATTGGGATAATGCTTCTTGACAAAACATATAAGGTAGAACTTAACTTAGAATTAGTATACACTATGTATAATATTACCACTCCATTACACCCCTCCCCCCTACAAATCAAGCAGATCCAGAGGCTTGACAACTCTACCAGAGTGGCTTACTGGAGTAGCCAGTTTGGGCAGAATGTCAACTTCAGCTCCCCCATTAGGTTTGTCAACTCTCTCATGAACAATAGGTGAAAGAACAGACTCATCACTTATAACAGGTGAGAAAGTCTTAATAGGCGTAGGCAGAATACTCGGTGTAGATCAATTTATAATCTGGTTCTCATTATGTCTCACCACATGTCCTCCTAGAAGTTCACATTTGTAAGATACAGGACCAGTTTGTTCAACACTCATGCAGGAACCCAAAGATCATTAGAAACTTTCGTATAATTAGTCACCATGACAGAAGACTAAGGTGTCAACTCTAGATTTCTAGCAATATTACTGTCATAATTAGACTATCGCTGGTCATCCTTAGACAACACAGTATGTTGTACATGTTTACTTGCAAAGGTGAACTAGATCCAACATGGTACGAATCTTCCGGTCAAACATCAACTCATCTGGAGACACTCCAGTAGTAGAATGTGTCATTCTGTACAGGAATAGATACTTATCTAACTTTGTTCTCCAATCTTCACCAGAGGAGTATTTGAGGAAATTTTTAAGGCCTTTAACAGTATTTTCAGGCTGGCTACTCGTGCTTGGCTGGTAGGGTGCAGAAGTGATATGACAAACACCATTCTCATCAAGAAATAGGTTGAATTCCCTAGATGTAAAATTAGAATGATTGTCAGTAACGAGTGTCATAGGCAGACCAAAATGTGAGAAAACATTTCTAATGAGATTAATAGTAGCAAAAGAACTAGTGTCTTTAGTAGGTAGCACTTCAATCCAATTAGAATGAGCAACAGTTAGCACTAGAAAATAGGTACCCATACCTGGACCAGATAGTCAGCATGTACTCTCACTATGGCCACTTGGGCCAATTCAGAGGATGTAAAGGTGCTTTCTTAGGCAATGCTCTATTAACTAAACAAACGGAGCACCCAGCTGACAAAGCTTAAAGGTCATTTTCCAATTTAGGCCACCAAACATAACTCTGGGCCAATTGCTTCATTTTAGTAGAGCCCATATGCTCTTGATGCAACTCATTTAACATACTCTCCCTCCCTTTAGGAGGAATATTTGTCCTAGATCCCAAAAGAATTCAACCTTGTTGCATTCTCTTGAAGGAAGAACAGTCTCAATTCATCCTCAACATTCTCAGGCCAACCACAGTCTACATAAAGTAGCACTTTAGCAAGTAATGGGTCCTTATAAGTCCACTTACTAATGTCATTAGCAATTATTTGTTTTTTATGAATGTGACACCGGGACAGGCAGAAACTGCCCTCTTCAATAAAGGCCAGGGCACGAGAAAATACCAAGACGAAGGAAAAAAAAAGGTTAAGGACAAGTCAGAGATGAGGTGATGTCACACAAAGAAAAACGACAAACAAAAAACAGTCAAAGTACAGAGGAGCCAGTGATATGGAGGACTAGGCCATGAGATAATGATAGATCTGCTTTTTGAAGAATGAAAGGTCATAAGAATTAGGAAAGACAGAAGGAGGAAGAGAGTTTCAGAGTCTGGAGGTAAATGGGAAGAAGCAGTCGCTGCACCTACCAATCCGCGAGCTACATATCTCCACACAGTACCTGTGAGATGAGGCCGCTTGGAGAGTGTTTCAGGGTCTCGGCAGTGAGGGAGGGATGCAACTCGCCAACTCATCAGAGCAGCGATGGAAGTAGTAGAGATAGTTACGGGGGTGGCATCCAATGCATTAACTAACTGGATCCATTCTGCACAAACAGGAACACTATCAGGTTCAGTTGCTAGTGGTAATCGGCTCAAAGCATCAGCCATGCCTAAAGATTTACCTGAACGGTGATACAACTCAAATGAATAGGCTTGTAGCATCATTGAATATCGCTGGATCTTACCAGAGGCCATTTCAGGAATAGGCTTATTAGGGTTGAATAATCCTGAATAATGTTTGTGATCTGTAATTAGAGAAAGTGGATGACCCCACAAATAGTGAAGAAATTTCTTCAGCACAAAAACAAGTGCGAGCACCTCCTCTCTCTGAGAGTAATTGGCCTCAGCTTTATTTAGAGTTCGAGATTCGAAAACGACTGGCAATTCAGCACCATCCTTCTTTCTGAACAAGAACAGCACCCAAACCATACTTAGAACTGTCAGCAGATACTTCGATAGGTAAATTTAGGGTCAAAGTGAATTAGACAGGAATCTAAAAATAGCGCTTTAGATACTTGGAAAGCTTTACTATGTTCTTCATTCCACTTCCATCTAACATCCTTTCTCAAAAGACTATTCAAAGGCTCTAGAATAGCAGCATCATTTACCAAGAATTTTCTATAGTAGTTAAACATTCCTAAATAACTGCGCAACTGTGTTAAATCCTCAGGCTCAGGGGCATTACTTCTCCTTACTAGGCTTCAAACTGGTAGCATCAATTGCATAACCCAAATACTATACTTACTCAACACCAAAAGAACACTTAGTAGGATGCAATTTCAGTCCGATTTCCTTTAATCTTCCTAAAACTTTGCATAAACGCTCCTCATGTTCACAACAGTTAGCTCCCAATACTAATATGTCATAAAGAAAAATAGGAACACTAGGAATACCTCACAATAATTCTGAACAGTTTGTTGGAAAATTCCCGGAGCACTAACTATACCAAAACACAAACGATTATGCTGAAACAATCCTCAGTGAGCATTAATAGTAGTGAGTGAACATGACTCAGGGCTAAGAAGAAACTGACTGTAGGCACTCTTCATGTCCAATTTCGAAAAAATCTTCCCATTCCCCAGAGTAGCAAATAGGTAATCAGTTCTAGGCACAGGATATTTAGTAATTTTACACGTTTGGTTAACGGTCAAGCGATAGTCTCCACAAACACATACAGTTCCATCACCTTTCAGCACAGGTACAATAAGAGCAGCTCAATGATATTTTGTTCCAACAATTTATCCAAAGCTGCTTCTACTTTAGCACGCACAGTATATGGGTACATTTTGGGCCTTGTAATACTTAGGTAATACTGCCTCATCCACTTCAAAGGAAACCTCCATTCCCTTATAGCCTTCTAATTCTTCATGGAAAAAATCAGGAAATTTCTCCATGTTAGACTTCTAAGCAATAGCATGCACAGCACTGTCCACGAGACTTAGGCTAATATAAAGAACAGGTAATAAATCACGAATTAGTAGGTTACGACCAGAACCCTCCACTATTACGATAACTTGATTCTCTAAAACATGACCTTGGAATTTTATTTTCATCCAAATCTCCCCACACGCAGGAATTTTGGAACCTCCATACTTCTTCAGTTTAGTCTTAGAAGGCATTATTTTAGGCTTAGCCTTTGGAAAACACTTCAAAAATTCTTGTTCACTGAAAAGAGTATGAGCAGCACCTTTCTCCACCTGGAACTGGACATCAGCACAGTGATTGTCACATAGTAGGGATCTCGCAAATTAGATGAGCTCGCAGTAAAAATATTGTCACTACATCCTTCTGTAGTCAGATCACTTGTAGAACTAGATTTAATAGAACTTACAGCCTTAGGCTCTACAGCAGATTTAGTAGAATTTTTATTGCCCTTAGAAAAACAGACCTTAGAAATGTGCCCAGTATGCTTATACAGAAAACATTCAGTGGGTTTATAACAACAACAATTTTTCTAATTATTTTTACCACATCCACTACATGGTTTGACAGGTTTTGTACCTTTCTCCTTCCCTCCATTAGGCTTATGCTACTTCTTATAAAGAGAACTATTATCCTTACCTTTCACAACAATTACTACGTTAACATTAGTGTGAGGTTTCTGACCAAACTCCCTAACATCCTTCTCTGCAGCTTCCCTAGTAACAGCAATCTCTACTGCTCCGGCAAAATTGAGATTCTTCTCTGTCAAGAGAACACGCTGAGTTCTCTCTTCCCGAAAACCTATAACAAGCCTATTTCTTAACATCTCTAGTTTGTCCTCAAAATCACATGTTGATGCGGGTGAATTTAGAGCTGCACAAAAGAAGTTACACATTCATGATTTCCTTGGCAACTTCGGTAGAGTTTGAATCTTTCATAGATCACTATAACCTGAAGTTTGTAGTGATTGTTGAGAGTGGAGATTAATTCCTCCAAAGTACATTCTTTAGGAGATTTTGAACTCACTAAATCCGTAGTTAGACCAAAAGGTTTAGACAAAAAAGCAGGAACTTGCTTATCTTTCTTAATATCATTAGCTTCGAAATACGATTGAACCTCATTTGTATATGTTGAAACTTTCTCAAATTCATCATACGGACCTACCTTCCCAATGAGTGACATGATGAAATTATAGGTAATAGCCTAATAAACTAATAGGAAATTAGCTAGGGGTAGGCTAAGTTTAAAGTCATAGTCCAAAAATAATAGGTATAGGCATAGGCTAGGTCTAGGCTATACTTAGGCTAGACAAATTTCAATTGGGCTAAGGTGGACAAAATTAGGTTAGGTAGCAAAAAAAGGTCAGGTTAGAGAACAGTCAAATACATTAGGATAGGCCAGTTGTAATCCTCGTCGCCAGTTATGATATAGTCGTCAATTGTAATAGGTTTGGCTAAGTATTACAGTTCCCCAGCATTATGGGTTAGATAGGTTGCCTGTTTGGGCTTCAACCAGAGCATGAACACAGCAGTATTAGGTTAGGACATGCATGGTAATTAGTTAGAACTGGCTAAATAAGCTAGAACTAAAAGGTATTTCTATACCTGACTTACAGTATATATTATCACACTATCATCATATACAAATGCCTCATTCCCACTTTTTTATCATGCGTTGTGATAAGTTTTGTAGTAGATTCCAAATGATTTACTGTCTATATATTGTTGATGGTTAAATATGTGATTATGAGAGTTATTAGTGATTAATTTACCATGCATTTAAATACGTGTATGCGAATTCACTGTGATCCACACACACCTCAACCACTCCTCTCAGCTCCTTGGGTATAAAGGGTTGCCACATCTCCCCCCCTTCAACCCCGCTTGGGTCACCCACAATGTAGGTGGGGTAGGATATTTGACAATGAGGCCCAACAGTCGCAGCTGGTTTCCCCACACCGCTTCATCACACAGCAACTCCCCTAACAGCCGCCCACCACAGTTCACAGGGTTAGCACCTGCGAGAAATCACTTTGGGCCACGTCATATATGCACAATCTTCCTCCACTCATTCCTATCTCTTGCACCCACTCTTCCCTGTTCCAGCGACATTCCACGTCCATTTAGTGTTCTTTGCATGACATCCATCCATCTTATTCTAGGTCTCCCTCTTGCCCTAACTCCAATCACTTCTGCACTCCACACTCTCTTCACTATTCATTTATCACTCATCCTTTCCATGTGTCCAAACCATCTCAACACACTCTGATCTAACCTATCCGACAGTTTTATTCCTACACCCATTCTCTGCCTGATATCCTCATTTCTTACCCTATCTATTCTAGATACACCAATCATACCTCTCAAACACATCTCCATTACATTCAAGTGCTTCCTTTCATCCTCTCTTGCATTCCAAGTCTCTGTTCCATACAATGCTGTCTGCACAATCACACCTTTATATATCCTTCTTTTTGCATTCGTCTCCAAATATTTATTTTGCATTACACTTTCCAACCCACCTAGACATTTACTTGCTTCCTTCACTCTGTGATTAAGCTCTAACATCAACTTGTCATATGCAACCCAAGATACTTAAAACTCTCAACTTCTTCAAGCAACTCAACATTCAATCTGCCAACATTAACACTCCTCGTGCATCTCATGGCTTTATTTTTACCGATATTCACCCGCAACTTCATTCTGTCACACACACTAATAAATTCAGTCACCAAATGATTCAATTCATATTCAGTATCAGCCACCAGTACAGTATCATCCGCAAAGAGCAACTGACTCAACTTCCACAACCCATTATCCTCTCCCACTAGTTCCAAGCCTCTGTTTAATGCTCTTTCATATACTTCCCTTACCACTCCATCCATATACACATTAAACAACCATGGCGACATTACACAACCTTGACGTAAGCCAACATTCACCTCAAACCAATCACTCATACCATTCCCAACTCTCATGCATGCTCTACTGTTCATGTAAAAACTCTTCACCGCATTCAACAGACTTCACTTATTCCATGCAGTCGCAACATCCTCCGCAACCCCTCTCTATATACCTTGTCATACGCTTTCTCTAAATCATAAAGGCTCAGAAAGTGTCTCTGCCTTTCTCCAAGAACTTCTCACACACCTGTTTTACCACAAACACCTGATCCACACATCTTCTTTCTTTCCTGAACCCTTCCCCAATCAATCTCTCAGTACCTTTCCTAATTCTCTCGATTAACACTCTTCCATATACCTTACCAACAACACTCAACAAATTAATTCTCCTAAAACTAACACTTCCTTCCCTTTATAAAGTGGAGCTACACATGAACTCCTCCAATCAACACTATCACTATGACATATATTACTTAGCTACATTAGAAATAGGATTAGGGTTTTGTTAGTAAGGGTAGGATATCGGAAAATGGTAAGAAATATGTAGGAAATGCCTGAGGCTATTTGCCTATGTCGTCGTACATCTCTCGGAGTTTGACGGGAGAAGAAGATAACTCTTCTACTCACTAGAATTAGATTAGAATAGGAATAATGCTTCTCAACAAAACATATTGGGTAGAACTTAACTTAGTAGTAGAATACACTATGTACAATATTACTACTCCATTACAGTTTCAAATATAAATCTCCGGGATGAAAATATAAGCAAATACTCATGGTTGACAAGAAACATTTATGCTACCAAAAAGCATGAATTAATTATTAATTACTTGTAAACATTGGCATAAAACACTTTATTTATGAGCATTGGCGTAGAACACTTTATTCACAATAATGAAAAAGGATCTACAGGATAAATTACAGCTTACAAGAAACGTTTACACTACCAAAAAGGCATGAGCAAATTATAAATTATTTGCAAGCATTGGCATAAAACACTTTATTTATGAGCACTGGTGTAACACACTTTATTTACAGACATTAGCGTTAAACACTTTATTCGCTATTATAGAAGAGGATGAAATTATATTAGAATTTGTTACGAGAAGAGATAGATTTTTCATGTGGCAATGAGAAATCTTCTTAGGGCAAAATCTTTACCTGAGCAACAAACATGAATTTTTTTTTATATATGTATATCCTCTGTTATTTCTATGTCAAGGAATTAAGTTTGGCAAATGAGATTACTGTTAGGTACTCAAGAAAAGTTCGTTTTTATGGGAATGGGACTGAGCAAAATTACTCAAGGATTTTTACCAATAACATTAAACACAAAGCTTCTCCAATTCCCAGTAAGCTTGACCGAAGAGCTTTGCCATACACTGTCTCTCACCTTTTATGCCAGATTAATTCCTGCAAAGACACTCCTGAATATTGCTAAGCCACTTAGTGAAGGCTTGGAGTGAGTGGGATTGCGGAGGCGCTAGACGTTGCCCTCCCACTGGTCGTTAGCCATCTAAAAGCATTTCAGCGCCAGTCTGGGGGAGTTTAGACTTGGGTGAATCTGTAAGGTTGACAAAGAGCAGCATTCTGTTCTATTAATTTTCGAGGGTTCACTATTGTGGTGGTCCCTGGTAGGCAAGTATGGCAGAGATGCAAGGGAAAGACAATATTTTAGGTGCAACAAGAAGGAGCAAATAAAGGAAAAGAGAAAATAAATTGTGTGAAATATGGGCTACTGGCATCCGCATCTGTGGGCGTAGTTATTTACATTTTAGGAAAAAGGGAATTTTTAATACTCAAATATTAAAAAAGCTACTGAAATGTATCTTGACAAGCTAATGACATATCAGCAAGAGCAAATTTATAACAAGAAAAATTATCAGCAAGACCAATTCCATAATAAGAGAATGTTAGAAAGATAAATTCATGAGATACGTCACACTACGTGAGAGAGAAAATCAGAGAAAGGGGGATACTGATGCATTGTGATAATTCGCCTTTTAAGTTTCTTCCAAGTACAAGAATATTAAACTATATCAAATATATAATGCTGGAAGTAATATGAATTGCAAATTATCATGATTTTGCAAAAATGCAAGAAGTGAAGTTCCCAGTAAAAGAAAAGAAACAAAAACAAGGTTAAAAGTTTAGTAAATAACTATTGGGGCATATATAATGAATCTGTTTAATTTGAGCAGAATGCTCTGTCACAAAGGCTTTTTCTAGAGACTGTTTGCTTTAACAAAATTCTGCTACAAGAGGTGAAAAAAGAATGGAGACCTCAGTGTTGTTATGAGGGATGAGTTTCTTTTAGGGGAAAAGAAAGGATGAAAAGAAATGAGATTCACCATTGGAACATCTCATAATGGCTAGACATATTATAATATCAAGGAAAAATAAACAAATTCTTATTCAAAAAAAAAACTATTAAATGACAGCAGAAAACATAAATGAAATGCGAACAAATCCAGATTTCAAGAGAATTGAAATCACAAGTAAATAGCAGAGAAAATATCAATATTAAAGTTCTAAAGAATTCTTCACATGCAATAAGGCAATAAAAAATATAATATACAGAAACAAATAAAGTACACATATACTTAAAAGGAAAGTTTTGAACATAGCCATTCTTAACTGTGAGCAAATGGATTTAATATAGCTTCAGATGTTCAAAACTAAACCAAAGGTTTCTGCAATGTTCTGGCTTCCAGGGTCCCAAAAAAAGGAGAAAATAAAACTACAATCGAAGAAATATTTTTTTTAACAACAAACAACAACAATAAGGAGGTAGTCTTTACAAACGAGTTAAGCTGAGGCTAGCCGCACCAGCTTTCTCATTTAAGGGTAGTGACCTTTTTCTCAGTAGGTCAGCGAGGTCATTGTCCTTTCCATCAAAATGTTGGTCAGCAAATTTGAAAAGGTTCAGGTCAAGTGCCTACTTATTCAGCCAAGGGATCAGCTTATCTGTCATCTGTAAATATAGGAGAGGACGGTGGTCTGTTCTCAGGGTAAAATGTCTGGCATACACAAGGACTTCAAATTTCTTAATGGCCCAGTATGCAGCCAGAGCTTCCTTTTCCACATTCGAGTAATTCCTCTCTGCAGAGTGAAGCCTGTGGCTTGCATAACACATTGGAGCTACTTCTGCTGGATTGACAGACCAAGCTTGCAAGAGCACAGCAGCCAGGCCTTCGCCTTAGGCGTCGGTCTGCAAGATAAAGTGGAAATCCGATTTTACCAGCTGTAATATTGGATCACCCACCAATTCTTCTCAGAGCTTAAAGAATTCTCTCGCTGCCTAGTCTGTCCATGGGACAAGGGAAGTCTTACCTCGTTTTGAGGAGGTCATTTGCTGCAGAGGGGCAGCGATAGCATTAAAGTAGGGAATGAACCATTGGTAGTAGCCAACACTACCTAGGAACAATCTCAGTTGGGTAACAGTAGTTGGTTTCTACATATCCTTAGTAGCTTGCACCATGTCTTGTAAAGGGGACATAACTCCTTCTCCGACCAAGTGGCTGAGATACTACAATTGTGTGAAGCCAATCTCGCATTTGGAGGGCTTTAAATGGAGTTCATGCTTTTTCAGATGGGCAGAAACTTGGCGAAGAGTCGCAAGGTGCGATGACCAATCCTTAGAATGCACCAGGATGTCATCTATGAAGCATGAAACATTGTTGAGGCCCTGCAATATGGTCCTCATGAGCCGGCTGAAGCAGCCAGGATCATTCACCATACCAAAAGGCATGACCCCGAACTGGTACAGACCGTATCTTGTGGAAAAGGCTGTCAGAGGCTTGGTAGTCTCGCTCAGCGGGACTTGCCAAAATCCACTGGCCAGATCCAATTTGGAATGTAGCGGGCTAGGGAGAGTAACAAGAAAATATGCTCGGCATTGGCAATGGGTTTTTCATCAAAGATGGTAAGGGAGTAAAGCTTACAACATTCAAGGCAGAACCTGTGACTGCCATCTCTCTTGTGCACCGCTAACAATGGCAAACACCAAGCGAATTGCTCTTTTCAACTATTCCGAGGCAGATCCAAGTGTCAAGATCTTTCTTCAGCTATACTGACAGCTGGTGGGGAAGGCCATAGGAATGCTGAAACAGCTCCGAGTCAGTCAATCTGACATGATGCTTGAGGGTGGTGGAAACGCCTGAGACGTAGTTGAAAACGTTTTCGTAGTCCTCTATCTCGTTCAGTCGTTCGTGTTGACTCAGTTGCAATCTGGAGTTAATAATGCAATCACTAACACTTTACTTTTGGTGTGTGGGAATGGCAGGACCCTTACCATCTTCAAAAGGTAGAGTTACGTCTTCCATTGCGAGCAAGGCTGCTGCGACCAGAGGGGCTTCTTCCGGAAAACTCCACTCCTGTGAGTCCGTCTCCATCTCAAGGGAGGAGTACTCCAATATAGGAGGTAAGGTGTGGCTATAGTAGAGCACCTGTGTTGCTGCAGCCTCAGAGGTAATGGTGCTGCTAGGGGCACCTGTAGGGGTGGCTGAGAGTGCCAGCGCAGGAATCCTGTGGGCCAGGTCAACATATGCGAGGAGAAATTCTTTCCCTGTGGATGAAGCAGAGTTAATAGGACCAAAAATGTTAATAGCAACCTTGGCAAATGGCTTCTTTGAAAGCTTATGCCTAAAGGGACTTTTGGTACTGGTGCCGTACAGGTGAATACACAGATGGGGCAGGAGTCCTTGTATCTGTCTATCAGAGGTAAATGATGTGCCACATACATAGCGTGATGGGACAACAAGGCGGGCACCACCAACTGTTTAAATGTTTGGCCATCTTTAGTCACATGCCTGCTGAGGACTCCGTCCTCGAGGGCAAAGGTGATCTGTCCTCTTCCTCTCACTGTAAAGGTTCTTCCCTCGGTGGCCTGATTCATCCAGCATTTGAGGCTGGGGCAGTCCTGCTGCAGTTTTGTGAAGTCTGGACAGGATTTCAGTGGCTCTAGAGGAGCATCATCTGGCAAAGGAGGGGTAAACTCTCTGCGTACCACATTACGGGTACTGACTGCGGCAGAGTCACCTGAGTCAGTCGGAGAATCGTTCAAGTTCCTGGCGCTAGAGCCAGTAGTTGCTGCTGAAATGACTTGTTTTGACTTCCCCTGACGGAAGTTCCACTATGTAATATCCTCATTGCAGAGGTCGGCCTGAAAGATAGGAGCTGGGTTCGTTACACGACCCAGGCAGAGAGCAAGGGCTTTATCAATGCCAAAGTTGGGGCCTTTCCCTTGTAGTACTTGCAATCCAGGTCTACGACACAGCAGCGTCACACCTGAGGTTTTCCATCAGCAACACGCAAATGGACGACCTGGCCTGTGTAATCTTCATCCCTGATGAATTTCTTGTCAACAAATAAACCACTGGCCACACCATATGGTTCCTGGGAAATTGGGAGCCAACTGGGGATCATCACACTCGGTGAGCTGCACAGTGGCAGCTTCGTACTGCAGGTTCTCGGCATTATTGTCGGTGTCCCTTTCTGGCCTTCTTTCTATCGAATTGGCAGAGTGAGTGGCCAGATGGTTATGCTGGCTGCCAGATGGTTATGCTGTGGGAGGGAGCATTGAAGCTCTTAGAGTTTGGCTGAAATCCCTGGGAATGTGGAGTAGGGGAATTTCCCTTGCCTATGGACTAATGAGACTTAGGTTTTAAAAAGTTGTCCTTGTTGAGTGATGGTTCAAGGACAGAATAAAGTTCAGTGGTGTGAGGAGGAGGAGTTGAACGACTGAAGTTCTGAAAGAGGCCCTTGTGCTTCCTATTCTTGCGATCTCCTTTCTGGTGAGAATTGTGGCCTGCAGAGGGGGAGATGACACTCTGAAAACAAGCCTTGGGATTGGCCCTTCTTGTGTGTGTTTTTGTTGGTGGAGGATGTGTACGCATTGACCTCTCAATAATATTGCATTTATCAAGTGACAGAGTTTAAATTCACAGCTACTGAATTAACGAAAGCATACTCAAATTTTAAGTTGAAGTGATTATTACAACTTTAGTGTTTAAAAATATTCAAAAAAAATTAATTATAATCTTATAACATCTCAGATACTGTTGAGAGTGTCTCTTCCAGAGTTACCAATTGCAACCACATCCTCTCACGACTGACCTAAAACAGACTTTCTTGGGTGAACCTGCCATTCACCTCATACCGTAGATCCCCTCCTATTCAAACCAGAATGTCCTCATCGGAAAAAGTTAACCTTTGTGACCTTTCAAGTATAGATACCAATATTTTTCTTGAAGTGTTTACTTTATCTCTGGATACAGTTTATGAATATTCATGTCATGTCATCAAAAAGGTATTGGAAAAAATTAGAAAAGACTCTCTGTAAAAAATAACTCAATTATTGCTTTCAAAGGTAGTGGAACTCTTTCGACAACACAGTGGTAAGCGTATCATTAAAAGACAGGTAAAAAAAATAATGTCAAATATAATCACTCTTAGCTCAAGTGTCCTGTATACCTCATCAAATGGAGAACTTGACAAACCCTTTCAATCTCAAACTTTGGTTGTGAAATCCGTAGAGTTTGATAAAACACTCGACCTAGCAGACCTAAATCGAATGCTAGAAAGTATTGCAGATAAGGTGAAAATTTTGGAAGCAGATGCTGAAGAGGTGAAAGCCTTACAACACAAGGTGGAATAGCTAGAATCAGACATTGTCCTACTTAAAAGAGATGATTCTAAGTTGAGACTGCTAATAGAAATATCTCCACCTCTCAAATCAGTGCTGTCACTTAACAACGATGATGTCCCTTCTATCAACAACCCTCAGGTTTTTCAAACTAGGTTTTCTGTGTCTACTCACAATTCCTTCAGTGCATTGAAAGATGAATGTGAGTGTGTTAGTGAAGAAGAGGTAGATCCAGATAAAATTGATGGTCGACAAGACAGCCTGAATTCACCAGCTAGCAAAAACAATCAATTCAGTAACAGCTTGCAAAACAGCGAAGAAACAATTGCGTCCTTCCCCTCTACTCTTAACAACACAACAATAGGCACCAATCAGAACAACCTGATTACACTTCCAGCACAAATAACCAACCCAGTACAGAGTTGCAAAATAGCGAAGAAGCCAGTATAACCAAATTGCACCATCCAGCGCAAATAACCAACCCAGTAATAGGTTGCAAAACAGTGAAGAAAAGACAAAATAGGAGCAGTCTTTAATCTACACAGTCCATTGAAGTCCTATCCCTCACATCCACAGTTACCCAATGATGCAAGTACAAGGGTTACAGCTCAAATATATATTTGCATTCCTAGCAACCCCTTTGAGAGAGAGATACATAATATTTTGACAAATCAAGGCATTTCCTCTGAAGAAGTCTTGATTTGGGAGTTCATGAGATTGAAAACCTATTCCTTAGCCTCTCCAACATGAGCCCAACACATGCTGCTGTGGTTCCAAAAGGAAGCCTTGTCCTTGCTGGTCATCAACAAGACCCCTCCTTTTTATTAATTTTTCTCTTCCGTATTTTGTTTATCCATTTATTTTTAATTTTTATATATATTCATAAATTTGTTTTTGTCAAGTTTCTCTTACCCATCCTTCCTGGTGATACTCTAGGGCTTAAAAGCATGCACACGGCACCATCACCTCTCCTTTCCTCATCTCTGTCCTATCCCTACTTTCCCCTTCCTCTCTACAAGGTACCTCAAAAATTGAAGGAGGCTATTAATTCTGAGTAGAATACCTCTGTTCCCTTTTATCTCTACAGATATAGTCCAGATCCAGATGATCCCACTTGTGGGCCCATCCTCAGGGGTGGAGGTCGATAAGGAACGGGAGCTTTCTCGCAAACCAAATTGTATCTCCTTCGCAATAAGATATCAAAAGGATTTTAATATGTGGCTTACAAACTGAATCTATTGCCTACAGGCACAGCACCAACCACCCGTTGCGATACTACCGCTGAAGGTTTTCTGAACTTAAATAGGACAGTCCAGGACAGTTCGATGTTAGGTCTTTCTTCAGTTACGGTTCTTTTTCTATGCCTACAGCTACACTGAATATTCTTGGATATTAATTACACATCTTTTATTATCCCTTCACACTTGACAAGTCATTACATTCTCCATCTCTGTTGTTTCTCTTTACTTTATGTATTCTTCATGCCCAGGCCCGATGAGGGCTGTTTTATTATTTTTTTGGGCCCGTCCTGGCATCACAATCATAGAAAAAAAAAATTGTCCAGCCATTTCACGAGGGCAAACAATTTGGGCCCGTCCTGGCATCACAATCATAAAAAAAAAAAAATTGTCCAGCCACTTTGCGGAGGTAAACAATAGACACAATATCTACAAAATATCCCAAACTTTAGCCATACTGGAATAAACAGCAAAGAGTTCATGAAAAGATCACCTATCAGTGAGACTAAAGTGACACAATACAAACCTCTCTTATCGCCGTCCATGCTCGAGAGACTTCTTCTGGAGAGATGGTTCTTAAGACCCTAGACTCTCACCTAGGTATGCAAAATTTGGGAAGGCCTGATCATACCACAGCACATACTCTATTAACTGTTACCCATCCAACGACAGGTACAGACGCCAGGATCCAAGGACTACCCCTAGAACATACTATGATGATGAATTCCCAGCAGTACCACACAGTCAAAACAAACCATGAACAAACCCAAGAACAAACTGCAAATATGACTACGGATACCTCCCTGATGAAGCATGGAAGGATTGTAATATTAGTGCATGTGAACGCTCAATCCCTTCTTGCTCATTTTGAGGAAATGATAATGCTAACAAAAGACCTCAACATAGATATCCTCTGTGTAAGTGAAACTTGGATTCTTCCTACAACTGAAAATAAATATTTGAATATCGCAGAGTTTAAAATATTTTGTAATGACCATGGACGAGGGGATGGGGTCTGTAACAACCTCACCTGCGGGCCAAAATAGGAAAGTCCGATCACCCTCAAGAGTGAATACCACCAACAATAACAAGATTTCACCCAACCTCCTCACCAAATAGGAAAGCCCATTCGACCGCAAGAGCGAATACCACCTACAATCAACAAAATCTTACCCCACCTACAAGGGAAAGTCCGCTCACCCTCAAGGGAGAACATCAAAGAAAAAGGGTGTATTTACCATCACCCAAAAGTGCGTTCCAGTTTATTTAGTCATCTGCTAGAAACATTCAGAAATATCTATATGCGCCATAAACCCATATACATACATAGTGACTTTAATGATGACTTGCTCTCAGCAGATAACAAAATGAAAAGGGTGATCAATACGGTGAATTTAACGCAAATAGTGACAAAACCGACTCATATAAACCCTAATTCTAGTACTCTGATAGACATGATAATAACAAATATAGTAGAAAGTATACCCTATTAGAACGTAGATCCTACCCAATTGCAGATCACGAGCTCAACATTGCTATGCTAAATATAACCAACCCCAAAAGGAAGCCTTTTTTCTAGACTTTCAAGTGCCTAGAAAATTACTCCCCTGATATCTTTTGTGAAGCATTAATCAACAACAGAGTGTATGTAAGCAATTATTTATATACACAAGTATTTTTTTATTTCTTTATTTACTTACTTATTTAGGTTCAATTTATTTATTTATTTATTTATTTTATATAATTTTACTCTCACTTGTTTTTATAAATGTGCATGTATATACACATGGGCTTATGTGTGACTACTTAATTTTGCTTATGAGAAAGAGACCAAAGCTCGTATCTTCCCGTCTCCTGATCGGTTCCATTTTGTACTTAGTGATACTTATCATACCTGTCCTTAAAACTATGGATTGAGTTAGCATTAACTACCTCCTCGCTTAGCCAATTTCAATTATCAACTACTCTTACACTGAAAAAGTACTTCCTTACATCCTGCAAAGAAGTTTACTTAGGAAGCTTCAAACTATGATCTCTAGTTCTAGAGCCTGCCATATCAAAATATCGATCCTTATCCACTCTATCATACCCATGAAGGAATTTAAAGACTGTCACCATATCCCCCCTCAATCTTCTAGCTTCCAGTGATGGTATGTCTAATTCCCTCAGCCTCTCATCATAGCTGAGATTACGTATATCTGGCACCAGTTTTGTGGCATGTCTCTGAACTTTTTCAAGCTTAACTACGTGCTTTTTCAAGTGCGGATTCCAAAAGGGGGCTGCATATTCAGGTTTTGGCCTCACATAGGGTACAAAAATATTTCTTAACATTTCCTTTTCCATGTGCCTGAAGGTTATCTATACATTTGATAAGAAAGCATACGCTGCCCTTACTATGCCATTTGTATGCATTTCTGGAGACAAATCTGCCTGTATGTTTACTCCTTGATTTCTCTCATTTTCTGTCTCTTGAAGTTGTACTCCTACCACAGAGTAGTCTAGCTTGGGCCTTTTTGACTTGCACCCATTCTCATTACCTACATTTTGAAGTACTGAATTTCACTAGCCAATTTTATGATCACTCATGCAGACTATTTACATCTTCCTGGAGTTCTCTACCCTTGTTCTTGTTTCTTACTTTCTGCACAATATTTGCATCATAGACAAACATATTCATGAACGAATTTACAGACTCTGGTAGGTCATTCACATGCACAAGGAACAAAAGTTGCCCTAAAACTAAACCCTGTGGAACTCCACTACTACCTCTTCTCCATTCAGACACTGAGTGTCTTAATCTAACCATCTGTTCCCTCCCTTCTAAGTAAGTTTTTATCCATTCCAAGACTTTTCCACCTACTCTAGGCATTGCTTGCAGCTTCTTAGTAAGTCTTGCATGTGGAACAGTGTCAAATGCTTTCTGGAAGTCTAGGAATATGCAATCTGCTTAGCCCTCTCTTTCCTGTAAGATCTGGCTTACCTCACTACTCACTCTTCTCCATTCAGACACTGTCTTACTCTAACACTCTGTCCCCTTCCTTCTAAGTAAGTTTTTATCAATTCCAAGACATTTCCACCTACTCTAAGCATTGCTTGCAACTTCTTAATAAGTCTTGCATGTGGAACAGTATCTAATGATTTCTGGAATTCTAGGAATATGCAATCAACCCAGCCCTCTCTTTCCTGTAAGATCTGGCTTACCTCATCATATAATTCTAATAAGTTTGTTACTGTTGATCTACCTTCTCTGAAGCCATGTTGTCTCACTGACAAAAAGTTGAAGGATTCCAAGTGAAGAAAGTTATGTTTATTTAGTAGTTTCTCCATAACTTTGGAAATTATGCTGGCCAAGGAAACTGGTCTATGGTTTAGAGCAGTTTTCTTCCTTCCATTTTGGAAAATAGATATCACGTTTGCTTGTTTCCAGCATCTTGGAATCTCTTCTGACTCCAGTGACTTTTTAAATATGATACTTAGTGCCATTGATATTGAGTTTGCGCATTTTTTAGGTACATGAGGGGATATATCATCAGGACTTGTAGCTTTATGGACATCTAACTCCTTCATCACTTTGCATACCTCTGTGGCTGAAAAGATGATGTTCTCTGATATTGGCTCATGAGCTTCGATCTCTGCAATCTGACTGAAACTCCTTGTTCAATTCTTCACAGATCTCTTCATCTGTCTCATTGATGCTTCCATCCGCTCTCTTAAGCCTTAAAACCTGTTCTTTTACCTTCAGTTTTCCTCTGATAAAGCTGTGGAAAAGCTTGGGATTTTCTTTAGCCTTCCTGGTGATGTCCCTTTCATAGTCTCTCTCTGCCTCTCTTCTTTTACTTAGGTAATCATTTCTTGCTCTTTTATAGGTATGCCACGCATTTATGTTTTTTTCTCCTCCTATACCTTTTCCACCATTTGTCTCTCTACTCCTTAGCTCTTTTACACACATTATTGAACTATTTCTCTCTGGCATGAATTACACCTACTTTGGTGACAGGTATGCAGCAATCTACTATCTTCCCATATTTTTCACAAATGATTTTGTACATTTCTTGTACAGATTTGTTGTAAAATAAGATCCTCAAGTCAATAACTGCAAAAAGCTCATTCATTTTGATGTAATCTACTTTTGGATAGTTCCTCCTTGTGTTCTCAGTGCCTCTACACTAAGAACATCTTCAATTATATACTCCATCAACAACATACGGTGGTCACTCTTTCCAATTGGTGGTTCATACTCAATTTTTTCAATATCCAACACACTATCTGTGAATACTAGATCAAGTAGCGATGGCTCATCCCCACCCTTGGCCCTCGTTGGTTCCAGTACATGTTGGTGTAGGAAATTCCCAAGTACGCAATCTAGGAATCTTGCCCCAAATGAGTCCTCACCACTGTGTGGGTCAAGACTTATCCAATCTATCTCTTTATGATTAAAATCTCCCATATTCAAAATCCTACATTTTCTCTCCCGTGCAATGTTAACAACTGAGTTTATGACTTCAATAGTACCTATATGACTTGCCCTATAAACTTCTAACCTATGTTGTTTCCTTGGTGGGTTACATACATCAGTTATTATAATGCTCTCTGACCCAGTATTTATGAAAGCAACAAGAAATTCCTTGAACTCACTTTCTAGAGCAAAATTTATTTCTTCAATCTGAATCCTTTCACTTATGCTTATGAGCAGTCCTCTCAGATCTTTCAACCCTTAATATTCTGAAGCCCTTAAGAAAAACTGTGACACTATTTATGACCTCACTCAACTTAATCTCTCTAACTGCTATTATAACTGTCTTTCTGTTGTGAATCCTGTCTTTTAATTCTACTGCTTTACCAGCTAATCCATCAGCATTTGTGTATAACAATCTTAATGAGGCCCCATCCCCTGATCTCCTATCATTATCTTCTTTATCTCCCCCTTTGTCTGGAAGAACTGTGAAATGAAAATTTTTCTTCTCTTCTTCATTTCTTTCCTCATTTAACCTTCTAGCCTCTTGCAACACGTTTTTGATCCTTTCCATCTCTTCCTGTCTTCTGTGTCATCTAATGAACACTTCTTTGACTTCTTGAAGGTCCTTTAGACATTTTTTCCTCATCAATATTTGTCTACATGTGTCCCCTCTGTTAAAGGTTACTTTTGTTGGTCTCTGCTTTCCCTCCCTAGAATATTTACCTAGTTGGTGAATGTTTACTATATCCTCAGGACCACAAACTACTGCATATGGGAGTCAAGAATTACTACTTTTATTTGTAACTCCATCTATATAGAAGTGCTATGATAATAATAATAATAATAATATTAATAATAATAATAATAATAATAATAATAATAATAATAATAATAATAATAATAATAATAATAATATTAATAATAATAATAATAATAATAATAATAATAATAATAATAATAATAATAATAATAATAATAATAATAATAAATATAATAATAATGGATTAAGATGATGTAAACCTCTCTCATGTACATAATTTGAAGGGATGAGAGGGGGAGGAGCTTTCAGTCTTTCCTTTTCTTTTCCTCTTAAATTTCTATTCCATAAGATGGTGCTGTGTCAATGTTTGTATGCATGTATGTGTGGGTGTATATATGCATGTGTATGCAGTTGATTACCCACTAAGGAACCAGAATAGGCTAGAAGATTATGAGGAAAGTCATATAGGTACTATTGAAGTCATAAACTCAGTTGTTAACATGGCACGGGAGAGAAAATGTAGAATTTTTATTATGGGAGACTTTAATCATAAAGAGATAGATTGGATAAATCTTGACCAACACAGTGGTGAGGACTCATTCGGGGCAAGATACCTAGATTGCATACGAGGGAATTCCCTACACCAACATGTAATGGAACCAACAAGGGCAAGAGGTGGGGATGAGCCATCACTACTTGTTCTAGTATTCACAGATAATGTGTTGGATATTGACAAAAATAAGTAAGAACCACCAATTGGAAAGAGCAACCACTGTGTGGTGTTGATGGAGTATATCATTGAAGATATTCTGCCTGAGAGTAGAGGCACTGAGGACATGAGGAGAAACTATCCGAAAGGAGATTGCATCAAAATGAATGAACTTTTTGCAGTTATTGACTGGAGAACCTTATTTTACAACAAATCTGTACAAGAAATGTACGACATCTTTTGTAAGAAATATGGGAAGATAGTAGATTGCTGAATACCTGTCACCAAAGTATGTGTAATTCATGCCAGAGAGAAATGGTTCGATAATGGGTGTAAAAGAGCTAAGGAGTGGAGAGACAAATGCTGGAAAAGGTATAGGAGGAGAAAAAACATAAATGACTGGCAAATCTAAAAAAGAGCAAGAAATGACTACCTAAGTAAATGAAGAGAGGCAGAGAGAGACTATGAGAAACACATCACCAGGAAGGCTAAGAAAAATCCCAAGCTTTTTCACTGCTTTATCAAGAGAAAACTAAAGGTAAATGAACAGGTTTTAAGGCTTAAGAGAGCGGATGGAAGCATCACTGAGATGGATGAAGAGATCTGCAAAGAACTGAACAAGGAGTTTCAGTCAGTATTTACAGTAGAAAATACCCCCACCTCCTCAGATTGCAGAGATAGAAGCTCAAGGGGAAGTATTAGAGATAATCAACCTTACAGCCACAGAGGTATGCAAAGTGCTGATGGAGTTAGATATTCATTAAGCTACAGGTCCAGATGGTATATACCCTCATGTACTTAAAAAATGCGCAAACTCAATATCAGTGGCACTAAGTATCATATTTAAAAAGTCACTGGAGTCAGGGGAGATTCGAAGATGCTGGAAACAAGCAAACGTGATACCTATCTTCAAAAAGGGAAGGAGGGATACGGCTCTGTACTATAGACCAGTTTCTTTGACCAGCATAGTCTGCAAAGTTATGGAGAAACTACTAAGGAAACATATCTCTCTTCACTTGTAAGCCTTCAAATTTTTGTCAGTGAGGCAACATGGCTTTAGAGAAGGTAGATCAACAATAACAAACTTATTAGAATTTTATGATGAGGTAAGCCGAATCTTACAGGAAAGAGAGGGCTGCGCAGATTGCATATTCCTAGACTACCAGAAAGCGTTGACACTGTTCCACATGCAAGACTTATTGGGAAGCTGCAAGCAATGGCTGGAATAGGTGGAAATGTCTTGGAATGGATAAAAACTTACTTAAAAGGAAGGGAACAGAGGGTTAGAGTAAGACACTCAGTGTCTGAATGGAGAAGAGTTATATATATATATATATATATATATATATATATATATATATATATATATATATATATATATATATATATATATATATATATATATATATATATATATATATATATATATATATATATATATATATATATATATATATATATATATATATATATATATATATATATATATATATATATATATATATATATATATATATATATATATATATATATATATATATATATATATATATATATATATATATATATATATATATATATATATATATATATATATATATATATATTTATATATGCATATATACATATATATATATATATATATATATATATATATATATATATATATATATATATATATATATATAAAACCCAGCCACTGAGGGGGACAAGCCAGCCTCAAGCTGGTGCCGGTTCCAAGCCCAGGTAGATGGGGAGGGTTGGCGGCAGGATGGGCATCCGGTCATAAAAACCGGCCAGAAACATCGACCCCCACATAAAAGTCTGAAAAGATGTAGACGAAGAAGAAGAATATATATATATATATATATATATATATATATATATATATATATATATATATATATATATATATATATATATATATATATATATATATATATATATATATATATATATATATATATATATATATATCTGCTTCAAATTGTCTGAAGTGGGTCTGTGGTAAATTGTGGTAAATTGGAGATTTAACATAAATGATAGCACTCAACAAGGGCTATTGAAAACCATAGTTACAAATATTACTCTTAATCAATACTCACAGAGTGCTTTTTTGTCATTAATACATGTAAACCATAAAATATTACTCTTGATTAACAATCGCAGAGTGCTCTTCTGCCATCAATCAATTGTTACACTATATTTTATTCCTAATTACTTGCTATGATATTTAAAATGAATTGCAAATTCTATTATTTGATTTATACATGACCAAATATAAATTGTAATATTTCACAACTGCAATATCACTGGGAATGCCCATGTGCACGTCCCCATGCACAGTTATTTGAATAAATAAAAAAAACAGAAATGCACTTACTGGTATAATAAACACTGATAACTTCGATTTGCAGGTTGAAAATGTAACAAAAGTCTTCTGTGAATGCCTAGATAGTTGTGGACCCATTGTGACAAGAAAAATAACCCGCCCCTCAGCCCTCTGGCTAACTATATACATCAAAGAGGCAATGCAAATCAGAAATCATATACAAAAAGAGTTAAAAGTGAATAGATATAATATGACTCTCCTTGAACGTTGTAAAGTAGAAAAGAAACGTGTCAGATCCCTCACTGATATAAGTAAAAAAACTTTTACAAAAAAACAATTTAATGACTCTAGACATGATACAGCGGCAACATGGAAAGTGATAGGAAGCATGATACCAAATGGAAAGGCTACCTCAGAAAGTTATGAAAATATTACGGATTTGAAAGACAAAGCGAAATACTTTAATAACTATATTGCTAACGTTGGGAAAAATACATATGAGAAAACGCAAGAAAACATCAACTCAATGTAAACATAAGAGATTACATCAAGATCAATCCTGTCCATTGTGCTACCCTAATTCTTACCATAAAGAGCCTAAGAAACTCTGGCTCTTATGGCCAAGATGATATACTGATATATATTTTTAAAATTGTATCATATGTTATTTGTTTATTGTTAATAGCTCTTATTTCTATACTCTATATTATTCATTAGTATGGTATATTATTATTATTGTTAGTATTATTCATTAATATATTAATTACATATATTATTTACTCTTATTATGTCTACAATCTTAGTGTGTTACAGATGTGTTGTGGGTTCTTGTATGGAATAAATTGAGACATTTAATTCAACTTGCATCGAGGGAAGCCATGATGTCTGGTATCTTGGAATTACCACAGTTCACCATCGATAGACCAGAGGAGTGGCCTATATGGCTCAATAGATTTGATAATATGTGTCTGGCCGTGGATATTACTTCTGTAGCCAGGAAAAAGGCTCTTCTCCTACATTTTGCTGGTCCTGATGTGTTTGAGCTGGCACAGAATTTGCCATCCAGGTCAACAGAAGGTGATAATGTGTTTAAGATGTTAGTAGTGCAACTTAATGCTCATTTTATCCCAAAAAGGAACACTGACTTTGAATGTGATGTGTTTTGTCACTCTAGACAATATGGAGGAAGAGTCGATTGACAGCTCTGTGGCTCGTTTTCGTAAGCTGAATTTTTCTTGTGAATTTTCTGATGTTCATCTGGAACTCTGTCAGCAATTAATTGCGGGTGTTAACGTGTAGAGTGTAAGGGAAAAGGCCTTGCAGAAATGTATGAGTTTATAAGAACTCATAGATTATGCCAAGAGTTTGGAACAGACCAAAAAGCAGATGCAAGAAATAGAAAGCCACATGCCTGGCACTGTGCACATAGTTTCTAAAGGTGCTCTTAAGATTCCAGGAATGGTGGTAAAGGTAAGCCGTTGTTATCGTTATTTGAACCCATGACACATGACCACTATAGGTAGATTTAAATCAAAATGATGTTTTAGCTGTGGTGGCATTGGTCACACACAAGCTGCCTGTAGAAAAAATTTAAAGTCACCGTCAGCTACAGTTAAGCAGTTACGGGAAGATAACAAATATGTTGACTAATCAGATGATGATGTTTATGATATGTTCCATATAAAGAGCCTAGGAAACTCTGGCTCTTATGGTCCAGATGGTATGCCATTGAAATTCATAAAAGATGCTCTACCTATGATTGTATCTTATATTCTAGCTATTATAAACACTTCCATTGATATTAAAAGGCTTCCTGGCTCTTGGAAAAAATCTCATGTAATACCTCTGCATAAAATGAGGGACAGAGAAGATGTGACAAACTATCGTTCCATTTCCCTGCTACCCATTTTCTCTAAAATATTAGAAAAAATTGTTGCATGCCAACTAATGTCATATCTAGAGACAAACAAACAATTAGCTATTAACTAACATGGATTCAGACCGAAAATCTCAACGGAAACTGCACTGCTCAAAGTTACTAATAAAATTTACAATAATATAGATAAGAAAAAAATCTCTCTGCTTGTTTTATTACACTTATTTAAAGCCTTCCACAGTGTAAACCATGAAATTCTTATTAATAAATGTACTAACCTAAATACTGACCCGACCGACTTTAGGATAGAATCTTTCTAATTCCAGATAGTGTATCTCTCTTAACAGCATTATCTCTACTCCACATAATGTATCATTTGGTGTTCCACAGGGATCAGGTCTCGGTGCCTATCCTCTTCTCCATTTACGTAAATGATCTATCTTGTGTCATTTCTGACTGTCTAGTTGTACAATGTGCAGATTATACTCAGCTACTCCTTAGTGGTGATATTAATAATCTCCCAGAGCTAACCTTAGGAGCAGAAAACACTCTGTTAAAAATCAAAACCTATTCTCAAGAAATTGGGCTGTTAATTAACGAAAGTAAAACACAGTGCATGTTTATTGGTTCAAGGAACCATATAGCACAAATTCCAGAAAACACAACAATTAATTTTGCAGCAATATCATTACACCTAGCAAAACAGTAAAAAATCTAGGAATTCATTTTGATAACTACATGTTGTTTTATTCCCATATAGATAAAGTATGCAAAAAGGTCACAGGAACACTAATGTACTTAACACGTATAAAAGACAATTTTGAGACTACCACTCGAATAACGGCTGTTGAAGCTCTAGCCCCAAGTCACAATAATTATTGCACAACTATATGGGAAGCTACCAATAAGACTCAGATAAATAGAATACAGAAGCTTATTACTTTTGCACCTCGAGTTGCCCTGGGAGGAATAAGATGATGTTGATGATAGGATGGGATAGGATAGGTGGGGGAAGAACAGTGACGGCGTCGAGTGGACTCTCTTAGCCCTATTCAGGGTGTCATCACTGAAGAGAGGGGGATATAGGATGGGAAGGATTGAGGGGATAAGCACGAAAACTAAAGAAGGAAGAGATAAATAAAGAGGGGCAGACCCTCGTGCTAAGTTTTGATTAAAATTCCAATTAAACTACAGCTTAAAATTATCTCATTGCCCAGACATGAATCCCTTTAGTTATTATTTAAAGGTTTGCATTCTTGGTGAGCTCTGCTATTATTTGATTGATTAGTAATAATTGCTATATACCCACACAGACACACACACAGTGTTCATTAGATGATAGTGTTCATTAGACGATACAGAACACAGGAAGAGATGGGAAAGATCAAAAACTTGTTGCAAGAGGCAAGAAGGTTAAATGATGAAAGAAATGAAGAAGAGGAGAAAAATTTTCATTACAGAGTTCTTCCAGACAAAGGGGAGATAAAGAAGATAATGACAGAAGATCAGGGGATGGGGCCTCATTAAGATTGTTATACACAAATGCTGATGGATTAGCTGGTAAGGCAGTAGAATTAAAAGATAGGATTCACAACAGTAAGGCAGATATAGTAGCAATTACAGAGACTAAGTTGAGTGAGGACATAAACAGTGTCACAGTTTTTCCTAAGGGTTTCAGAATACTAAGGGTTGAAAGATCTGAGAGGACTGG
>JAXCGZ010013585.1:15000-27500 GCA_037179515.1 Halocaridina rubra
ACTAGTAAAATAAAAGAAAGAAATACACAATGAAAAACTACAATATGGTTGGAGGTTTATAATCCTGCGGAATGACTTCGTTCAGGCTGTGCTTCAGATGAGTTTTATCAATGAGCGAATGATATGATCTGCATTGTTTAGAGCATTATTAATTATAAAACTAATATGATTATAAATTTCAACAAGGGTTGCTGGTTCTTTACTTGATTTAAACTTATTGTTCAGAACAGTTTTACTTCTACTAGGACTAAAAGTCATGCATTTAGATATTGATACATTCAGTTTCAAATGCAACTTCTTTGCTTCTCTATATGCTTTGTCGATTAATCCCTGAAGACTTGCAGCTGATGGGGCTTGTTGTACAATATCATCAGCATAAGCTATTACATTAAACATTACAATACTCAATTTACACCTGATTTTCGTATTTACACGCCTTTTTTTTTTTTAGAGAATCAATAGAAATAGAGAAAAAAAATTCCGATAAAGCTCCTCCTTGCCGGACACCATTACATAGCTTCCCTTCTTCCGAAAGAGAGACCTAAACCGTACATATGATGACAATTTAAAGGTTTTATAACTTTTTTATGGAATTTTTTTTTTCTGATAATGTTTCAATCGAAGTACGATGACTGATGCTGTCAAAGTTTTTACTTATATCAGTATAGAGCGCATATACACAAGTTTATGATTTTGTATACTTTAGAATTTTTTCTTTTAAAACCAAGCAAGTAGTGGTTGTCGAATAATATAGTCTAAATCCATGATGTATATCACACAACTCTACAAAGTCATTTATCTTATTCAATATACAATAAAAATATACTGAAGAAGTCATGACTGGTCTGTAATATTCTGAGCTGTTTAAATCACCAATTTAGTCCTCAACACCTTGTGTTATTGTACATCTTAAGAGTTCGGAATATAGGCATCTTTAACACAAGAGGAAGATAATTCTGCTAAACTTTTAACGCACACATAACAACAAATATAAAATGATTACAATGAATACTGTTCATAACTCAAACTTTGCTCCAGTGTATTTATTGCTTTAGAAATGTCATAATTAGAAAAAACTATAATGACTACTTTAATATCACAAATTATCCTTGAGCAGCAGAAGCGACTCCAGCATCAGATACACCTTCGTTAGGGTTACCCAGAACTGCTCTGTAGTTTCAAGAAAATATTTCAGCAAATAACCTTTAGGTTTGATTCTTTATCTATATTTTGTTGAACATTATTGACCTTTTAGCTTTACTAACATTTTTACAGAAATCTTTACAATCTTTATTCTTCAAGCTGGCTAAAAACTTATCATTTCTAATGTTTTTGCTAATTTTTCCTATAATTTTAAGGGGAATATTTTCACTCACTTCGAGATTTTACCATATT
Organism: Halocaridina rubra; assembly: GCA_037179515.1. NCBI lineage: Eukaryota > Metazoa > Arthropoda > Malacostraca > Decapoda > Atyidae > Halocaridina > Halocaridina rubra. The sequence continues at coordinate 16,396 of JAXCGZ010013585.1, forward strand.
TGCATGAACTGCAGTACCGATAGGTTTACCATGAAGACGTCATATGTGAATTCCCCCCCCCCCCCAACAGTAGGATAAAGTGCTTCTGCGTCATTATTTCAACCTGGAACTATTTAGAAGCTTTTAACCTTTTTTTTTTTACTGTAAAGCCGAGTTTGCGAATTTGAATATATTATAAATACTTCTCAAGTGATATCTATCAGTCCAATTCTCGGTTGAACGCAAGAAGACATCACTGTCTATTATATTCATATTGAATATCATGTCATCAAAAGTCTGTTTTATGAAATCAAAATTTATCTCAGACATTCAATACCAATCGGCTAATTTGTCACAATGACCCTCGGTTGCACAACCAAAATGGAGTGTATTGGCAGGATTAAAAACTATCAAAACTTAGGGGAAAATGATCAAGTAAAGCCGAACTGTAGTCAATATGTACATTCGACAACAACACTTTAGTCTGTCTTCAAAATAAAATGTGAACCAAGTGGTAGAGTCTTTACTTGCACAAAGGTAGGTAAAAGTATCAGGAGGCAGATGTGTGTCCAATATACAAAAAGAGATAATGAATGGCTTAACACCCAGAGTTCTTTCCAAAATCTATTCTTACCGAGGTCTGCATTAGAATCTTCTACGATAATTAATCTATTAACATGTTGCTCTCTTGTTTCAACCTCAATTTTGGTTAACATATCTCTATAATGAATGACAACATCATGAGTCCGCGAGTCACACGGAAGGTATACATTTGAAAATAAAATGTTATAATTATTATCCTCTAACATCATTCCAATAATCGTATCATCAGTTAATAAAGGCGATATATATGATGCCAGACGCTTCATCCAAAATAGAGCTACTCTTATGGAAGGTCTGCTGACCTCATTCATTCCCTCAGACTTTTTCTTTCTAAAAAATGTCGCATTCATGAAATTGTTATCCAGATCATGCAAAAAATGATAAATCACTTTCCCATAACATTATCTCTTGTAGAAACACAATATCATAGATATTCAAAATATTTTGAACAATCTGTGAAGTGCTTATTGTATTACATTTGTAAGAAACTAACCTTAATTTCACGATTTGATATTTCTAGATTCATAACATTTTCTGCAAATCACTTTTTTCAGGCCAAGCTTCAGCAGGATGAAGCTTTTGCATACTACTGATATTTTAAAAGACTTGCTGTTAGAATTCACTGAAGCAGGACATTCGCATTTTTCGATTCAGTTTCTAAAATCATATTCTGTAATTAGCTCGCAGGCAACTTACAAATGACTGTTCCCAATATATATAGATCAGCAACTTTCTTAGCATCATTTATGGCTAAGTTCTTTGTCACCTTTCTCAAGGTGACATATTTTTAAACCGTTTTCTTCGACTCTGCACAAGCTGAAAGCCATCTTTACCAACAAACAGCTTGAGTCTGGGAGGCCGACAGTGAGTGGTGTTTGAGGTTTTTGAAGTTTAGGAACTGTCTTGTAGGTTTTATTTCCTTTTCTGTCAGTGACACTGGCACCCACAGCTAACGGTGGTGCAAAAGGGGGTCGTACGAGGCAAATGGGGAATTTTTTTTTATTCAAGTGTGACACCAGGACAGGCCAGAAAAATATGTAAAATAAAACCGCCCTCATAGGGTCTGAGTACGAAGAAAGCATAATGTAAAGAGAAAGAGGTATGGAGAGAGAAGTGACTTGTAAAATGTGAAGGGAAATAAGAGCTGTGTAACAAAATATCCAAGAATATTCGCTGTTGATGTACTCGTAGCCATGGAAAAATAACCGTAGAAGTAAGAATTAACATCGAATTGTCATGGCCAGCCCTAGTTAAGTCCAAAAGACCTCCAGTTGTACTATCGCAACGGGCGGCTATGCCAGGGGCCAACCTACTGCACATTTGGAGAATAATGAGAAGCAAAACCCAGTGTATCAGCCATGCTAAAGTTGTCACCTTGACGTTCGGAAAGCAATTCTTGTTGTTCATGAACAGTGCTAAGTAAACATACTTAGGATATCAATGAAAACTTTCCAATAAAATGCTGTTTCTTTTAATTTCATTGCCTATCTGTTTGTGGTTAAGCTTTCTTACCTCTCCCCTGATGCCCATCAGATCTTCTTTCATCGTCATAATATCAAGACTTTAATAATATAATTTCATTCTTAAGAGATGAAATTTATTCTAAAAGATTACTTATTGAATGAGCAAACGAATCCCGATGAGGGAGGAAGACCATCATATTTGTCAACCACAACCTTTGGTAATTGCCAGCCCAAATTATCATATTTCTCAAGTACATCAAAATATCTTTTACTTCATAGAACATCCTATTCTCATTTCTTCTATGTTTTGATTTCTCCTCCACTACTTCACACAACAAATCCTTGGCATTAAGTATTTCTTCATCTTTATAAAATGCTAAACCAATTCGCATAATAACGTTACATTTCAGTGAGTGTCTAGCTGTGGAAGCATAAAAAAGCACATCATTTACAATGAATCGTGCGCAAGACTTATCTTCACTTGTTTCTCCATAATTACCATCTCGCTATACACCGTTTTCATTGGCTCATATTACAGGAGGATGGGAATTTGGAAAATGGTAACCATGGTAACAATGGAGAATATACTTCGCAAAGGGTTAAGAAGCAAAATTTTATAATGGCAAAAACTTACCATCAATATAAAAAAGCCTTCCTTATAATCACTTCCAAAGAAGCATTTCTTGTTCACTCGTAGCTACGACACAATGAAGATTAAGAAAAGCTCCTAAAGACGGAGTAACCCAAGATGAGTTAGGAGACCCTTCTGTTTACATCGCACCACCAAAATGGCTGAGATAGATAGATAGATATACAGATAACTGGATATAGGAAACATATAGCTGTCGTTTTCCTCTGCCTATATCTTCACCGAATACTCTGTCGTATTCGTTTCATATCTTTTAATATCCTTTCTTACTTGGCAAGTCAAAACATTCCTCATCTCCTTTGGTCTTTGCTTTCTCTCATATACTTGATACCTTGCCCTGATGAGGACAATATTCATGTCCCCTTATGGTGTTACACCCATCTGGAAAAAATGGCCCTGACCCGGAGCAGACATGCAATATGCATTTCAAGCCATCGATGGGCATACAGCTCTACCATCTGTATTTCTGAAGATTCAAAAGTAGTAGAAAAATCTTTCCATTAACTGTTAGGGTAGAGAATGAACACACTCTACTGAATGTCTCTGTCCATTTTACTCCTCCGTTCCAATCTCATCCTTTCCTTGCCAGCATTTTCTTCAAATTACTTCACTGGGTACGAATAATTGCCTCATTGGAAGCCGCCCCTGCTACGAATGCCCCTATTACCATAGCCCATAACTCTTCATGCATACGCGGAAAATTGCCCCCTTATGGTATTATATTGAAATATATCAAGTAATAAAGAAATAATGCATGAAAAAAACAACTCAGTGAGATCAAACTATTTTCGTATATTATGTTAGGGAATTATCTTAGGGGTATATGCCCCAGGGTCTATTGTCCTGTGAGACAATTGTCCTAGTAGGCTACTGTCCAAACTTCCCTCTATTTCTAGGTATCTATAATGAAAAATATATCATATGTGGAACGAGAAGCATATAACTACTCTAGACTAATAGACTATCTATCAGTGTTCAAAAGTTGGCTAAAAATTGTACCAATGAAGGCTTAAAAGCAGTGGAAAACCTCTCTGTAACATGATTGATCAGAAAATGCATAAACTTTACTGAATATCCCTCTCTCTATATTTCATTTTCATTTTCTACCTCACTGCATCTGCAGTGGCCAAAGAGCCAAATTATCATTTGTGAAAACGTGAAACAAATAACTGCCCCAATCCAGAGGCTGAGCCTGCACCACGCTGACCTGTATACACCACTAATGCATTTTCTCAAGATAATTTATTAAATGTCCCATTTGCTTTCAATAAATGTTTTCTTTAACCAGTGATCCTCAAACACGCGTTCTTCCCAATGTCTTAAACAAGAGTACATGTACTCTCATTTTCGACAGTTTTATTTACTCATTTATTGCTCTTTAAAATCTTAATATTCAGTCATCTATCTATATCGATTAAAATAAGCTTTGCAAAACTGCCAGTCATATTCTTTGTTCTTTACAGTTTTGGTCCGTGTACGTACCTTGTGAGACGCAGTTTCTGAACCCGGTGCAACTGTTGATGGAGCAGGTGGATGTGATTAAAAGAATGATAGCAGCAAATCCTTCAGAGACAACGCTAGTGACATCGCCTGCAGGTGATATGACCTCATGCGTGTAGTTAGTCATTTATTCTTTCATACAACCGAATACTGTATATATTTCTTTGGAGAACTTGACAAATCAATAACGAAAGGCTTTAATACTTGTTTCACAATATTTATGTCAAAGTAAATATTAAATATTTTTGCGCCTGTTTCGAGTATTTAGTTATATTCTGCCAACTAATACTTTTTTTTTAAGACAACTTTTGAGTGTTTTGTAATTAGGTGAATAGAGAAATCGTATTTATGCATAGATATACGTAAAAGTTTTCCAACGTTTTTTGTTGTTTCTTCAAGAATAATTTCAGATATCTTGCAAAGAAATCTCTTTCAAAGAGAAAAAAAGCATCTTCAAGTAAAGTGAGACTATATTCCTCGGGGACTCCTTGATTTTCTTATTTACAGGCATAGAGGAAGAGTTTCAAGATGGCCGCCTTGCCAGCCTTCTTGGTGTGGAAGGAGGGCACAGTTTAGCCAGTAGTATGGGAGTGGTGAGGGCTCTCTATGACCTTGGCATCAGATACATCACTCTTACCCACAAGTGTCATACCCCTTGGTAAGGATTATGGTGATAAGCTTGAAGATTTCGGTTACTATATGTTGGTATAAGTCTTGTTGCAATCCTGTGCATGTAAAGAGATGCATACAGGCATACTCGTCAATTCAAAAAATATGCAAAAATGAAGCCTTCCGGCGTTGATCAATTTCATTTAAGTAAGAAGACACAGATTTGTAATAGTGTCTATGCTTTCAAGACCCCTGAATATATGACTCCCTTTCCGCCACATGAAGTGCATACGCGTCCTTCAATGTTTGAGTAGGCACTGTTTTCAATATGAGGATGAAGCAGTGTATTCCTATAGGATATATTTAATTGCCTTTAATCTAAATTCCTAATATTTATCATTGATATGATACTAAAGAGACAGCAACAGTCTAATATAATCTAAGACAGAAAATCAATGCCAACCGTAAATCAAATATTTATATATTTCATGATGAGTAATCGGTTTTACATCACGATCTCCCTTTTCTACAAAGGGCTAGGATGGTGCAGAGGATTTTAATATTGGCAAGTACGACCGTTACCCTGAGTGAATGCTTTTTCTAACTTCAGACCGCAGCAGGTCTTGAATCTTCGATCTGATGAATCAAAGTCACTCGCGTTACCACACTTCCATTGTGGCCAATTACATATTAAATGATGAGTAACTAAGAATATTACTTTGCACATTCGGCATTAATTGTTTACAGCACAGTTCATTTTTGTCTCTCTACTCTGTAAGACTGGGTAAAGACAGTACTAAATTTCAGTCACTTTCATTTAGAATATACGGGCAAGGCGTTGAGGATGGCACTTGGCTTGTCTCTTATTACAGCCACTCAGGATGTGAATCATTTACTGGGATTCCTTTTGACAATAACTTTGAAATAATCAAATACAAAAACGCTAACGAATTAAGTCTCATGCTGGTTAGAAGAAAGTCCTGATATTGCAGGATAAGAATTAGGTTTTAATATCTTTAATTTATATTAATTTCATTCATTTTCCTATATAACTAATACAATAGAAAAAAATATATTAATGACGAATACAACTCAAACCAATAACGAAAGGCTTCGCATAGAATTTCAAAGCATATGCGTCCACCATTTAAAGCTCTTTCAGTAAATTATTTTAATTATCTAATTAAAAATGCTCATTACAGGTTATTTTATGCACTCATTACATCATTGTTTAATCCTATTAAAGTTACCCCTGAGATCTATTTACTTTTATGGAAATTGACTTCATCGCATATGAGAGCTTTAGCTGTCCTGATGTTAGGAGATACATATGGCAAGGGACAAAATATCTAGCTGGTCACTATTTACTTTCGAATGAAGTATAAAAACCCTTGATAAGAAATTTTCGAAATACTGCTGCTATCAGGGAACAGGGAAAATTGCCCTGTCATTTCATAACAGGAGAATGTGGTAGTCATAATTCGTGTTATACTCAACCACTAGGAGGACACTGGTAGAATTTTTTTTTTATTCATACTGCAAGGCTAAGTTATGATACAGTTGAGTTGGTTGCAAGTTCATAGGCTCAATATTGAATATTTTTCTTTTCGATATATGTCACTAATTTATTATGATGGTAGTAAAATAACCTCATGGCGAAAGACTGCAAATTTTGTTGATATATCAAATATATGGTCGTTTATCTAGTGATTATGACATCGTCTATATAAAAATGATAATTTACCAAAGCTTAAACTTATGGCTAGTTAGGAGAAAATATAATAAGAATTATGAAGATTTATTCTGATTCATTTTTTTCTAACAAAACAGAGTTATCTTGTCTTGAGAATCAGGCATTTTTGTTGAATTCGACTGATAACAAGTGCGTTTATTTATGAAGAATATTCCTCATATATTTTCTACTTTGGGTCAGTTTAACTCAGTGAGGACATTATGTGCAGTGAAGTGTATATATATATATATATATATATATATATATATATATATATATATATATATATATATATATATATATATATATATATATGTATATATATATATATATATATATATATATATATATATATATATATATATATATATATATATATATATATATATATGTATATATATATATATATATATATATATATATATATATATATATATATATATATATATATATATATATATATATATATATATATATATATATATATATATATATATATATATATATATATTTATATATATATATATATATATATATATATATATATATATATATATATATATATATATATATATATATATATATATATATATATATATATATATATATATATATATATCAATCTTCTTCTTCTTCTTCCTTCGACCTTATTAATCCCACTGAATAGCAGGGGTCGGCCGCTCGAGTCAACTTCCTCCACTTGTTCCTATCCCTTGCATCTCCCTCCTCCAATCCAACTTCAACCATATCCCTCCCCACCACGTCTATCCATCTGATCCGCTGGCGCCCCACACTCCTTCTCCCTATCACTGGCATGTTCTTAGCTCTCCTGATTGGTTCCTCCTCCTCTCTTCTAACTACATGGCCATAGTATCTCAAACGAGCTTCCCTAGCCTTCTCTATGACATTACAAATTCCACACATTCTTCTTATATCTCGACTCTCCCTCCTCTCCAGTAATGATATTCCAGCAATCCATCTAACCATCCTCATTTCTGTTCTCTCCAACAGTCCCTCTTTTCTCCTCCTAAATGACCAAGCTTCTGCCCCATATAGCAGTACAGGCCTGACCACTGTCTTATATATCTTCATTCTGAGTTTTAACGGCATTTTCTTGTCTAAGATACCTCCAGTCACTTCTTTCCATTTTCGCCATGCTTCCCTCACTCTCTGTCTCACTGCTTTCTCAGTACCTCCCTCCTCTGTTAATACTGATCCCAAGTAGTTAAACTCACTGCTCTGACTTATCACTGTACCATCTTCCATTTGGAGTTTTACCTCTTCCTGACCTCCTTTACTGCTAACCATTAGCTCTGTCTTTCCTGGGTTTACTTTCAATCCTTTCCTTTCGAGGGCCCTGTTCCATGCTAACTCCTTTCTGGCAGTTCATCTTCTGTATCTGCTATAATGACTAAATCATCGACAAACATCAGTTCCCACAGCTTTTCATTATTTCTTAACTCTCTTGTCAAAGTATCGATAACAACTAGGAACAAGAACGGACTCAGAGCTGATCCCTGATGGAGGCCGACCTCCACAGGGAATGCCTCAGTCTCCCCATACTTTGTCTATACATTGGTTCCTGCCCCCTCATACATCATCTTCACTATTCTCACTAACTTCTCTGGTACTCCTCTCTTTCTCAAACACCAATACACCACTCTTCTCGGTACCCTATCATAAGCCTTTTCAAGATCCACAAAACACATGTAAACTTTTCTGTTTCCTTCTAAATATTTTTCTTGGACTTGACGTACTATAAAAATTGCATCCACTGTGTTCTTTCCTTTCATAAATTCAAACTGCTGTTCATGTATATCTATCAAGACTCTCAACCTTCTTTCTACTAATCTTTCTAATATCTTAAATACATGCTCCAAAAGCTTTATTCCCCTGTAGTTCCCACACTCTAACACGTCTTCTTTCTGTTTATTAATTTTAATCATCCAACTATCATTCCAGTCCCTTGGCATTTCTCTACATCCCAGATCTTATCCAACAGTGTATGCGCCCACTCTTTTCCTAGATTTCCCAAACCTTTGATCATTTCTATTGCTACCTCTGACTTTCCTGCAGCTTTATTTGATTTTCCTTTCTTTATAGCATTTTCTACTTCTCTTTCACTGATGTTTGCTATAGGTCTTTCTACTGGAGGGACATTTTCTAGTTCTTCACAGTTGTTTTCAGTGTTTAAAAGATGTGAAAAATATTCTTTCCACCTTCTCTTGACTTTTCCTTCCTCTATTAGGATACTTTTATTTTCATCTTTTATGATTCCTACGTCTCCTACGTCCTGCCTGTTTTTTCTTCTCGATTCTGCAATTTTGTAAATCATCTTTTCTCCCTCCGGTGTTCCCATCATCTTATACCACTCTCTCTTTGCTTCTCCCGTTGCAATGGCTACCGTTCTCTTTGCTACTCTCTTTGTTCGTCTGTACTCTTCTCTTGTTTGGTGGTTGTTAGTTTCTTCCCAGGTTCTTCTGGCTATACTCTTATCCTTCACAGCTGTTTGAATATCTTGATTCCACCACCATGTTTCTTTTTCTTGCTGTTGGCTACCACTTGTCCTGCCACACACCTCTCCTGCTGCTGGAACCACAATCTCCTTCATATCAACCCCTATCCCTTCAGGTGACTTTGGCATTCCATTCACATATCTCTCTTCTTGCGCTCTCTCCACTTTATTTTTGAACTCTCCTGCCTTCTCCCCATTCAGCTTCCAAGTTTTGATCCTCCTATTCCTGGCTGGGGGTTTTCTACACTTCACTAATTTCGACCTAATATCTGCCACTACCAGTTTATGTTGACCTACGACAAATTCATTTGGCATAACATTACAATCCATAATGATCTTCTTGTCCTCTTCCCTTACCAGAATATACTCAATTTGTGTTTCATTTTGTCCACTTTTGTATGTTACCAGATGACTTTTCCTTTTCTCAAACTGTGTATTCATTACGACCAGATTCATAGCTTCTGCTAATTCCAAAAATCTATCATCTTCCTGGTTCCTTCTCCTCCGAACCCTCTTCCTCCATGTATTCCTTCAAAGCCATCAGAACTCTCTCCTACATGGGCATTCATGTCCCCCGATAACACTAGCAGTTCACTTCCTGGAACTCCTTCTATATATTCTTCTAGTTTCCCCCTGAACTCCTCCTTCTCCTCCTCACTACACCCTTGTTGAGGAGCGTATGCCGATATGATATGCCATACTCTCTTATCCTTCACGAATTTTAAACCCATGAGCCTGTCACTGATACGCTGGACTTCTGTAACACTTTCTTGCAAATCTGGATGAAGATTAATTCCTACCCCATTTCTCCTTGTATCTTCTCCCAGCTTTCTTGCACTTTTCCCCTTCCATTTAGTCTCTTATATACGTAAAATCATAATCTTCCTTCTCTGAATGACATCAACTAACTCTCTTCCTTTTCCTGTGAGGCTGCCAACATTCCAATTTCCAATTCTCATCCTTCCTTTCTTTTTCCAATCCTTACTCATCACTATCTTCTTTAGCCACAGTCGTGATCTCTGCGGTATCCTTTACTCATTTCTCACTGCTGCCAGGGAAACTGCAGCGCGTCGCTTACGGGGTACGCCCTAGCCCTATTGAAGTCCACTGACTCGAGATTCATTATTTAGGTTTTGCCACTGCTTTCACGCTCGGTTGACTAGACCTGGCAGCAACTTTCCCCATTTGCCCGGGCTTGAGACCGACAGCAAGTTGGACTGGCTTGTCCCCCAACTGGCTGGGTTTTATATATATATATATATATATATATATATATATATATATATATATATATATATATATATATATATATATATATATATATATATATATATATATATATATATATATATATATATATATATATATATATGTCACTTTTTCATCAGATAAAAGTCTAAGAAAAGTTTTTCATTAAACTCTGTATAAAAGAGTTTGGTATATATGTGTCGTTTTCATTATCTGATATAAAAATAAGAAAGTCTTTTAACAAAAGTGAGTATATGAGAGTTTGGATGAACATGTGACTTCTGGATACACAAGTGACTTTAACCACATTTCTATATAATTTTTACTGGCTCTGATGGAATGACTTATTTAATTTAATATTACACTCAGGGCAACGATTACATCTGCCAAAACAAGTCCTTCGTAAGAAGGCAACAGTCCTAGCCCTTAGTAGAAGAGGGAGTTAGTGACGTAAAACCGAATCCAATCCATGCCAATTTAGTGTTTATTGACCATTTTCAAAGGATTATATATTTTGTTTTATATCAAATGGCCAAAGGCCGAAGTCCCAAGGACTTGAGTGTTCTAAAGTCAAGATGACTGTAAAGTTACGAGTCATCGATTTCATATAATTTTACCTTCAGGGCCGAATGCTCGGAGACAGGAAGCACGACAGCCAATACTCGGGGTCTAACTCCATTTGGGAAGGTAAACCCCATCTAGTTACTTTTTTGTTAAATATATATATATATATATATATATATATATATATATATATATATATATATATATATATATATATGTATGTATGTATGTATGTATGTATGT
>JAXCGZ010013585.1:30000-32500 GCA_037179515.1 Halocaridina rubra
TGCAAAAACGAAACCACGAGTGAAGTTGGGAAAGCTGTAATATGAACATAGTGGCATTCAGATAGAATGCGTTCATTCCTACTATAGCAGATATAAGCTATAAGGTGTATCTCCTTTTAACCTCCTGTGGTGTAGTTGGTAGCGCTTTGGCTTAGTAATTATAAGTCCTAGCTTCAAGTCCCGGCTGAGTTAAAAATAATTAATGTTTTCACATATGTAATGTTTTTATTTGGTTATTGTTGGTCCCGAATGAGATTGGGAGTTGAATTAAATGCAAAAACGAAACCAAGAGTGAAGTTGGGGAAACTGTAATATGAACATAGTGGCATTCAGATAGAATGCATTCATTCCTACTATTGCATATATAAGCTATAAGGACTACTTGCTTTTAACCTCTTGTGGTGTAGTTGGTACCGCCTTGGCTTAGTAATTATAAGTCTTAGTTTCAAGTCCCTGTCGGGGTAAAAATGATTCATGTTTTCAAAGATGTAATGTGCTTATTTGGTTATTGTTGGTTCCGAATGAGATTGGGAGTTGAATTAATTGCGAAAAACGAAACCACAAGTGAGGTTTGGAAAACTGTAATATGAACATAGTGGCATTCAAATAGAATGCGTTCATTCATACTATAGCAGATATATGCTACCAACTACATCACCTTCTGTGACGTAGTTGGTAGCGCCTTGGCTTAGCAATTATAAGTATTAGGTTTAAGTGCCTGTTGGGGTAATAATGATTCATATTTTCATATATGCAATGTGCTTATTTGGTTATTGTTGGTCCCGAATGAGATTGGGAGTTGAATTAAATGCAAAAACGAAATCACGAATGAGGTTGGGGAAACTGTAATATGAACATTGTGGCATTGAGATAGAATGTGTTCATTCCTACTATTGCATATATAAGCTATAAGGACTACTTCCTTTTAGCCTTTTATGTTTTAGTTGGTAGGCCATGACTTAGTAATTATAAGTCTCAGGTTCAAGTCCCAGTCGGGGAAAAAATCATTCATGTTTTCACATATGTAATGTACTTATTTGGTTAATGTTGGTCCCGAATGATATTGGAAGTTGAATTAAAAGCGAAAACGAAAACAAGTGTGAGTTGGGGAAACTGTAATATGAATATAGTGGCATTCAGATAGAATTTGCTCATTCTTACCATAGCAGATATAAGGTATATGGTGTGTATCCTTTTAAACTTATGTGGTGTAGTTGGTAGCGCCTTGGCTTAGTAATTATAAGTCGTAGGTTCAAGTCCCGGTAGGGGTAAAAATTATTCATCATATCGTTTACCTTGGCTGTTTCCCCCAATTTGGGGGGTACCCGACAAAAAAAAATAAAGAAACAGTAGGGGGATTACTTTGCTCTATGGCCAATGACGAAGGAGTTAGTGAACGTTCAGATGGTACTGCTGGAGTGCCACAGCCAATTTGCCCGATTCTTCCACAAGCTGTGTCACCTCATAATACCAAAGGGGTACTGCCCCTACCAAAGGGCTACCTCTGTAAGATGCAGAACCGTGCTAACAGCATATGCCCATCAGAGCTGCGTCACAATCACTCGTCACTCATTCCTTCTCTGATGAGCTGTCGAGTTGCTTCCCTCCCCCAATGGCGAGGCTGCGTAACACTCGCCAAGCAACCTCGTCTCACAAGTACTGTGTGAAGATTTGTAGGTCACAGATTGATCAGTGCAGCGACTGCTTCTTCCGATCCACCTCCAAATTTTGGAATTCTCTTCACCCTCTTGTCTTTCTTAATTCTTATAACCTATCTTTATTAGAAAAGCTGATCTATTATCATCTCAGGGCCTAATCCTGCTATATCTCTAGGTTCTCAATACTTCGACTATACTTTCACCTTATCCTTTTCCTATTATGTATCATTACCTTATCTCTCACTCGTCCTTAATATTTTTAATTTTCTTCGTGTTCATGTTTTCTTCCTGCCCATGTATTTATTGATAAAGGCAGTTTTCTTGCCTGTCCCGGTGTTGCATTCGAGTATATATATATATATATATATATATATATATATATATATATATATATATATATATATATATATATATATAATATATTTATATATATACATATATATATATATATATATATATATATATATATATATATATATATATATATATATATGTATATATATATATATATATATATATATATATATATATATATATATATATATATATATATATATATATATATATATATATATATATATATATATATATGTATATATATATATATATATATATATATATATATATATATATATATATATATATATATATATATATATATATACATATATATATATATATATATATATATATATATATATACATATATATATATATATATATATATATATATATATATATATATACATATATATATATATATATATATATATATATATATATATATATATATATATATATATATATATATATATATATATATATATATATATATATATATT
>JAXCGZ010013585.1:35000-37500 GCA_037179515.1 Halocaridina rubra
ACCTGCGAGATGAGGCCGCTTGGCGAGTGTTACGCGGCCTCGGCAGTGTAGGAGGGATGCAACTCGCCAACTCATTAGAGCAGCGATGGAAGTAGTAGCGAAAGAAAAATGAAAAGGAAGATAACTTATGGCGAAGAGAGAGAGAATCCAGGTTAGAAGTAAGCGAAGGATCATTAATGAGTCTGACTGCCTTAAATTCAACCCTATCCAGAAGATAAGTATAGGAAGAAGCACCCCAGATGTGTGAGAAGTATTCTAGGCAGGATCGGATAAGACCTTGTAAATCTTAAGTAACTGCAAAGAGGAAAAGTAATGACGAAAGCGAAACAAAACCCCCAATTTTTTGGATGAAGATTTAGAAATTTGGATGATGTGACTCCTCCAAGACAATTTTGAGGCTATATGACTTCCTAATATGTTAATGGAGTTAAGAGGGTCAATTTCATTAGTTTCGAAGACAATAGGGTTATCAGAAGGAGAAGAAGATAAAGAAATAGCCAAAAACTGTCTTGGAGGCATTGAATTTAACTAAATTTTGAGTGCCCCACTCAAATACTCTCTGCAAATCGGAGTTAAGAGTAGAAGAAATAGTGATACGAGATTGATTACGAGTAACAGATGAAGGTTGTGAAGAAAAGGCAGAAGAAAAGTGAAGGGTAAAATCATCAGCAAAGGCATGAAGAAGAGAGGAAGATGGTGATTGTAGAAAATCATTGATGAATAGAAGGAAGAGAGTAGGTGAAAGAACAGAGCCCTGTGGAACACCACTGGTAACAGAGAAAGGGCTAGATGTCGTGCCATCAACAACTACAGATATAGAACGGTCAGTGAGAAAACTGGAAATCAAAGAACAGAAATAAGGGGTAAAGCCATTGGCAGGGAGTTTGGCCAGCAGAAACTTGTGCCAGACTCTCTCAAAAGCCTTAGAGATATCAAGGGTGACGACATAGGATTCCCCATAGTTCCTCAGAGAAGATGACCATACATGAGTAAAATATGACAGGAGATCACTAGTGGATTTTGCCTTGTGGAAGCCGTACTGGTGATCAGAGATAAGAGAGTTAGATTCAAGGAGTCTCAAGAAGTGAGAATTGAGCAATATTTCGAAAACTTTAGCAATAGAGGAGCTTGGGGCAATAGGTCTGTAGTTAGAAGGAATAGAGCGGTCACCCTTCTTAGAAACAGGTTGAACTAGAGCATGCTTCCAAGATGAAAGATAGATGCTGGTTGACAGAATGAGGTGAAAAAGACGGCAAAGCACGGGAGCCACTTCATCTGCAAACTCCTTAAGGAACCTTGCAGGGATACCATCGGGACCAGATGCCTTGTTCATCTTTAGCGAGCGAAGAACCTTATGAACTTTGCGTGAAGAGAGGATAAGGGAGGGCATTGGGTTAGAGAGGGGAAAAGTCAGAGGAACAGGTGTGCTGGAATCGTTGATAGAAGAGCTGGCAGAAAAATGAGAGCCAAAGAGAGTGGCTTTGATAGTGGGAGAGCAAGCTATAGAACCATCAGAACGAATGAGAGGGGGAAAGCTTGAGTTACAGAAGTTTTTGGAGAGGTTTTTGGCTAAGGACCAGAAGCACTTGTCAGTGGGAGAGGAGTTAAGGTCATCAACTTTCTTTCTTATAAAGGAAGCCTTAGACCTTCGAATCTGAGCAGTACAGCGATTTCTAGCTATAATAAAAGCAGAACGAGTTTAATCGGAAGGAGAGGATAGGTAAGATCAGTGAGTCTGATTCCTAGTCTGGATTGCCTTGGAGCAGGCACAGTCAAACGAAGGTTTAGGGGGAGAGAAAGTTTTTGTAGAAGAGGGGATGTACGCTTCCATTCCCGCGGTCATGATCTCGGCAACTTTTAGAACTACCTGATCAGGGTTGCGGGACCAAAAGCAGTAGTCATCCCATGGGAAATCAAAGAGAAAGTTACTCAAATTTTCATGTTGGGTAGCGCTCGAAGTACCAAAGGCGGCGCTGAGTAGGAGGGATTGGTGGTGGGGGAGTGAAAGTGGAAGAGACTGAGATTATAGAGTGGTCAGATTTTCCAAGAGGGGAAAGCATAGAATAAGAGTTGTTTGAAGGGTTAGAAGTAAATAGTAGGTCAAGAGTGTTTGCAGCATGTTCGTGACGATCAGGAACGCTAGTAGGATGTTTGATAATTTGCTCCAGATCGTGAGTAATAGAAGAAGCAAGGGCCTCGCTTCCTCCCACATCAGTGTGAGAATAATGAAGCCACTTACTGTGGTGTACATTGAAGTCTCCAATGTAGAGAACTCCGGCATGTGGGTGAGAAGATAGCTAGTACTCATGGCACAAGGATAGATATTCAAAGAAAGACACACACTCGGTGGAGTTTGAAGAACAGTAGCAGATGCAAAGGAAGATGGTGGTAGTGAATAGATAGACTTTTAGCCAGAGAACATCAAAGTCAGGAGATTCAAGGTCCATGAGCCTCGCAGTAGGAGATTTAGTGTTGCAGTATGCACAGACACCACCTTTGA
>JAXCGZ010013585.1:40000-42500 GCA_037179515.1 Halocaridina rubra
TAATAATAATAATAATAATAATAATAAAAATAATCACAGTGAAACTAACAGGAACAATAGTTGAAAATAATAAGAACATTAGTAATATTCTTCTTCTTCGTTTACATCTTTTCCCACTTTTATGTGCGGTCGATGTTTCTGGCCAGTGTTCTCCATATGTTCCTGTCCCATAACCCATCACCCAACAAACCTTTAGATCTCAGGTCGTCAGTGATGCAATCCATCCACCTACAATTTGGTCTCCTCCTCCCTCCCCTACCCTGTATATACATTTCCATTACCCTCTTCCCAACATACTGTTCATCCCCTCTAATAATAATAATAATAATAATAATTAATAATAATAATAATAATAATAATAATAATAATAATAATAATAATAATAATAATAATAATAATAATAATATATGATAACTATAGAAGTAACACTAACCAAAAAAATAAAATTAACAATAATACAGCAATAAGAAAAAATAATGATATAAACTGTAATCAAGAAAAATCATAAATAAACAAAACGATAATATTAGAAATATTAGCAATAATATTTTTATAAATATATTGATTATGAAATGACAAAAAAATAAATGTGAAATAATAGTAATACTAAAAGAAAAGTAATACTTAATAATTTTTTTAAAATAATAAATCAATTGTGAATATAAAGAAATTAATAAAAAAGAACTTCTTTCCAAAAATACATATTTCAAACTCAAATATATTATACTTGATAATATGGGATCAATTACAAATAAACAATGATAGTTTATATTTAGGTGCTCGGTTAAGGCAATTATTATAGATTCCAAAATTTTTCTAGTAATAATATAATTTCTTCTTACTAAGAAGCATTGTTCCAGTCAATATGGTGATTGCAGTCAACATAATGCTTGAACAAAGCACTGAAAGACCGCCAATTTCGAACGTTATATTTATGTTGATTGAAACGAAGTTCTAATGATTTGCTAGTCTGGCCAACACAATACTTGTCACAGTCTTTATAAGGAATCTTATAAATAATACGAGAGGTAGAATCAGGATTATTTTCAATCAACATATTGCAAAAAGCATTTTCATATTTGAAAACTAAACGGACATATAATGTTCTCAAAATCTTGCCTAAGCTATGACATCCCTGAAAAAAGGGAATAACTAGGGTATTATTAAACTTCGAAACCAAACTAGCGTCAGGGAAGGGAGGTCTGTGAAATGTGCGTTTTGCAGCACTGAAGCAGGTATTTAAGAACCAATTTGAAAAATGAAGAGTTTGTCCAATATCATAGATTTTACCAATCTCAAAATCAAGGTATTCTGGGGTTACGATAAGGAAACATTGAAGAAAAGATAGATTACTTTACTTTGAGGTCAAAACCAGAATAAAAGTGCACATAGGATAGATTATTTGTGGGTTTTCTAAGAATATCAAACCTCAATATAAAGAAGGTTGTTTAAGAATGGCAAGCTATTATTATTATTTTCTTTTTCTAACGTGACTTTAATAGAAGGAACAAAATTATTCAACTTACTCAAAAACTCCTGAATGTTAGTAACGAAACATATGAAAATTAATATTTCTAGGGACAATAGTTTAAGGGTAGTGTCTTTCAAAACATTCCATATTAAGATTAGAAACATGAATCATAGTTTACGCCTGACCGGGACTCGAATCTAAGACATGCAATTGCTTTGCCAAGATTCGAATTAAAAATGTGAAAATCAAAGCCACGAGTCAGGTTAGAAGAAGTTGTAATATGAATAAAATGGCATTCAGATAGAATGCGTTTATTCCTAGTATAGAAGTTAAACTGCAAGGTTTGTTTCTCATTTAGACCTTCTGTGGTGTAGTTGATACCATCTTGGCACAGGAATTATGTGACTTAGGTTCAAGTCCCAGTCAGGGTTAAAATATGATCCACATTTTCACATATGGCCATGTGTTTATTTGATTATCATCAATGCTTATATAGCTGAGATTCGAATTAATGGCAAAAAACCAAGCCAGAAGTGAGATTAGAAGTTGTATTATGAATAAAAAGGCATTCGTATAGAATGCGTTCAATCCTTGCATAACAGTCAAGCTGTAAGGTATTTTTCTCTCTTAGACCTTCCGTGGTGAAGTTGATAGCGCCTTGGCATAGTAATTATGTTATCTTGGATTCAAGTCCCGGCCAGGGGTAAAATATGATTCATGTTTTCACATGTGGTAATGTGTTTATTTGATTATTATTAATGCCTGTATAGATTAGACTCCAATTAAATACCAAAAAAAAAAAAGGAGAAAAAAGTGAGGTTAGGAGAAGTTGTTTTATGAACACAAAGGCATTCAGACAGAATGCATTCATTCCTAGCAACAGTTAAGCTGTAACGTATGCTTCTCTTGAAGACCATCCGTGGTGTAGATGATAGCGCATTGGCACAGTAATTATGTGCCTTAGATTCGAGTCCCGGTCACGGTCAAAATATGATTCATGTTTTCATATATGGTACTGTTTTTATTTGA
>JAXCGZ010013585.1:47500-50000 GCA_037179515.1 Halocaridina rubra
CCTATACCTTTTCAAGTATTTGTCTCTCCACTCCTTAGCTCTTTTACACTCATTATCGAACCATTTCTCTCTGGCACAAATTACTCCTGCTTTGGTGACAGGTATGCAGCAGTCTACTATCTTCTCATATTTCTCACAAAAGATGTCATACATTTCTTGTACAGATTTGTTATAAAATATGGTCCTCCAGTCAATAACTGCAAAAAGCTAATTTATTTTGATGTAATCTGCATTCGGATAGTTCCTTCTCATGTCCTCAGTGCCTCTACTGTCAGGCAGAACATCTTCAATGATATACTCCATCAACGACACACAGTGGTCACTCTTTCCAATTGATGGTTCATACTCAAGTTTTTTAATATCCAACACGTTATAAAGTAGTGATGGCTCATTCCCACCCCTGGCCCTTGTTTGTTCCAGTACATGGTGGTATAGGAAATTCCCTTGTACGCAATATAGGAATCTTGCCCGAATGAGTCCTCACCTCTGTGTGGGTCAAGATTTATCCAATGTAATTCTCTATGTTTAAAATCTCCCATAATAAAAATCCTACATTTTCTCTCCCATGCAATGTTAACAACTGTGTTTATGACTTCAATAGTACCTATATGACTTTCCTCATAAACTTATTGCCTATGTTCTTTCCTTTTTGGGGTTATATACAACTGTTATTATAATGCTTTCTGTCCCAGTATTATGCGAGCAACAAGAAATTCTCAGAACTCACTTTCTATAGCCAAGTTTATTTCTTCAACCTGAAGCTTCTCACTTATGAGCAGTGCTATCCCTCCACCAGTCCTTTCAGATATTTCAACCCTTAATATTCTGAAGCCCTTAGAAAAAATTGTGACACTGTTTATGTCCTCACTCAACTTCATCTCTGTAACTGCTACTATATCTGCCTTACTGTTGTGAATCCTATCTTTTAATTCTACTGCCTTACAATCTAATCCATCAGCATTTGTGTATAACAGTGTTAATGAGGCCCCATCCACTGATCTTCTGTCATTATCTTCTTTATCTCCCCCTTGTTTGGAAGAACTCAAATATGAAGATTTTTCTTCTCCTTTTCATTTCTTTCCTTATTTAACCTTCTAGCCTCTTGCAACAAGTTGTTGACCCTTTCCATCTCTTCTTCTGTACTGTATCATCTAATGAACATTTCTTTGAATTCTCGAAGGTCTTGTAGACAATTTTTCCTCATCAATATTTTTCTACATGTGTCCCCTCTCTCAAAGGTTACTTTTGTTGATCTCTGTTTTCCCTCCCTAGAATATTTACCTAGTTGGTGAATGCTTACAATATTCTCAGGACCACAAACTACTCCAAATTTTCTTATCAGGTCTACAACCCTAGCTATATTTTCTTCAAGTCTCCCCTGCCAAGTTGGCTTCTGAGATTTGCTTATAGCTGAGATTACCACTGTCATCTCTGTTACTTTATAGTCAGCTGTTTGTATGTTTTCTAGTGCCACCACCTTCACAGCCTCTTTTACTGCCACATTCCCCTTTAGTGCATCAGCAAAGGAAGTTTTCATGGCATCATGTTCCGTATTCAGCTGCTGAAACTCTTTTCTAAACTATTCGATGTTATACTTTATCTGGATATTCCAAGCTGCAATCTCGTTTCTCTCAGAAGAGAGCAGCGAACTAACATTTATTTAATTTAAGTTGTAAGTCAGCTGTTTGTTGTTATCTTCTTGCTTAGAAATTCTGGTTTCTAGTTCACTCTTTTCCCCTTCCAGCTTCTTTATTCGTTGTTCTAGTTCTTTTCTCTCTTGCCCTTGTGCTTTATTTGCTTCCTCCAAACATCTTATTTACTCTCTGTGTGTTTCATTCTATTCCATTTCTCTATCCATACTCCGTATTTTATCTTGAAGGTTTATAACCATTGTCTCTAATTCCTTGACTTTCTGTTTTAATCTTCTAACAGCTACCCCTCCTCCTGCTGTTACATCCCTTGGAGATCCTCTATCACCCCTCCCCCGACCATTGGATGGGGGGTTTGGGACAGAGATGTCCACAGTTTGATGTTTTCCCTTTCAAAGAATATAGAGAGAAGAAGAAGAAGAAAAAAAAAATAGAGAAAAGTTTCTATTTAAGCCTCACACAGAATTTCTATATTTTGATATGAGTACTATTTAATTACTCAATTCGTTTCTTTTCTGGTAATACACATCCTAACTTAAAATTTGACTTTGGTAATTTGAGGGAAAAATTCAAAAGAAAAGTCCACTTGAAGGGAAAACCGAATATGTATTTGTATCTGTGTGTGTGTGTGTGTGTGCGTGAGTTTGTGTGTGTGTGAAAGCACAAACTGTTAGCATACAGTACTATAAGGTAAGGAAGCATATCAGTGAAACAATATAAGTGTAAAATAACAATGACAGAGGGAGTAAAAACAAAAAGGACTCAGGAGACCTCAGGGAATTAAAAGGTAAAGATAGTAAGACAAGTCTAATCCAAAATAAATAATACTCTCAAGCAAAGAAATTTGACAA
>JAXCGZ010013585.1:52500-62500 GCA_037179515.1 Halocaridina rubra
TACTTTCCTTTTCCTCACATTTTGTCATTATTTATGGAAGGTTCACAACTAATGGCCCCAGTACCCGGCATAGTGGGGTGAGAAGAATCTCCGGGGATCGTGTGACTCCACCATTGGCTTGAGGGCAGACACGCCTGGTGGTAGTAATGGTTCTGCTCTTAACCTTGCACCTCCTAATAGATCTGCTTCTTTCACTCTTCACTATTCAAACATTCGTGGGCTGAACTCTAATCTTTCGTCTGTGGAACAGCACTTGGGCTCTTTCCTCCCTAACCTCCTCCTCCAATCTGAAACCCAGTTGTCTATACATGCTTCCACTGACCCTTTCCAAATCTCCCACTATAATCTGTATGCTCGTTTTCGTTCCAAAGGTGGGGTCTGTGCTTACTGCAACATTAACACTCCTACTGTGAGGCTCATGGACCTTGAATCTCCTGACCTTGATGTTCTCTGGCTAAAAGTCTATCTCTCCACTACCACTATCATCCTTTGCTTCTGCTACTGTTCTCCAAACTCCACCGAGTTTGTATCTTTCTTTGAATATCTCTCCTCGTGCCATGAGTCCTTGCTATCTTCTCACCCACATGCCGAAGTTCTCTACATTGGAGACTTCAATGTACACCACAGTGAGTGGCTTCATTCTTCTCACACTGATGTGGGAGGAAGTGAGGCTCTTGCTTTCTTTATTACTCATGATCTCGAGCAAATTATTAAACATCCTACTCGTGCTCCTGATCGTCACGAACAAGCTGCTAACATTCTTGACCTTTTTTTTACTTCTAGCCCTTCTAACTACTCTTATTCCGTGCTTTCCCCTCTTGGTAAATCTGACCACTCCATGATCTCTGTCTCTTCCAATTTCGCTCCCCCACCACCAATCCCTCCTACTCAACGCCGCCTTTGGCACTTCGAGCGAACTCAATATGAAAATTTGCGTAACTTTCTCTTTGACTTTCCATGGGATGACTACTGCTTTCGGTCCCACAACCCTGATCGGGTAGCTGTAAAAGTTGCCGAGATCATGACCGCGGGAATGGAGGCGTACATCCCCTCTTCTACAAAAACTTTCTCTCCCCCTACACCTTGGCTTGACCGTGCCTGCTCCATGGCTATCCAGGCTAGGAATCAGGCTCACCGATCTTACCAAGCCTCTCCTTCCGATTTAACTCGCTCTGCTTTTATCATAGCTAGGAATCGCTGTACAGCTCAGATTCGAAGGTCTAAGGCTTCCTTTATAAGAAGGAAAGTTGATGACCTTAACTCCTCTCCCACTGACAAATGCTTCTGGTCCTTAGCCAAAAACCTCTCCAAAAACTTCTGTAACTCAAGCTTTCCCCCTCTCATTCGTTCTGATGGTTCTATAGCTTGCTTTCCCACTGACAAAGCCACTCTCTTTGGCTCTCATTTTTCTGCCAACTCTTCTATCAACGATTCCAGCGCACCTGTTCCTCAGTCTTTTTCCCTCTCTAACCCTATGCCCTCCCTTATCCTTTCTTCATGCAAAGTTCATAAGATTCTTCGCTCACTAAAGACAAACAAGGCATCTGGTCCCGATGGTATCCCTGCAAGGTTCCTTAAGGAGTTTGCAGATGAAGTGGCTCCCGTGCTTTGCTGTCTTTTCGCCTCATTCTGTCAACCAGTATCTATCCTTCATCTTGGAAGCATGCTCTAGTTCAACCTGTTCCTAAGAAGGGTGACCGCTCTATTCCTTCTAACTACCGACCTATTGCTCTAACCTCCTCTACTGCTAATGTTTTCGAAACTTTGCTCAATGCTCACTTCTTGAAACGCCTTGAATCTAACTCACTTATCTCCGATCACCAGTACGGCATCCGCAAGGCAAGATCCACTGGTGATCTCCTGTCCTATCTTACTCATGCATGGTCATCTTCTCTGAGGAGCTATGGGGAATCCTTTGTCGTCGCCCTTGATATCTCTAAGGCTTTTGACAGAGTCTGGCACAAGGCTCTGTTGGCCAAACTCCCTGCCTACGGCTTTACCCCTTCTTTCTGTTTTCTGATTTCCAGTTTTCTCACTGACCGTTCTATATCTGTAGTTGTTGATGGCGCAGCATCTAGCCCTTTCTCTGTGTCCAGTGGTGTTCCACAGTGCTCTGTTCTTTCACCTACTCTCTTCCTTCTCTTCATCAATGATCTTCTACAGTCCCCTTCTTCCTCTCTTCTTCATGCCTTTGCCGATGATTCTACCCTTCACTTTTCCTCTGCCTTTTCTTCACAACCTTCATCTGTTACTCGTAATCAATCTCGTATCACTCTTTCTTCTACTCTTAACTCCGATTTGCAGAGAGTATCCGAATGGGGCACTCAAAATTTCGTTAAATTCAATGCCTCCAAGACACAGTTTCTGGCTATCTCTTTATCTTCTTCTCCTCCTGATGACCCTATTGTCTTCGAAACTAATGAAATTTACCCTCTTAACTCTATCAATATATTAGGAATCCATATAGCCTCTAACTTGTCATGGAGAAATCACATAATCCAAATTTCTAAATCTTCATCCAAAAAATTGGGGGTTTTGTTTCGTTTTCGTTATTACTTTTCCTCTTTGCAGTTACTTAAAATTTACAAAGGTCTTATCCGCCCCTGCTTAGAATACTGCTCACACATCTGGGGTGCTTCTTCCTTTACTTATCTTCTTGATAGGGTTCAATCTAAGGCAGTCAGACTCATTAATGATCCTTCTCTTACTTCTAACCTGGATTCTCTCTCTCTTCGCCGTAAGGTATCTTCCCTTTCACTTTTCTATCACTACTACTTCCATCGCTGCTCTGATGAGTTGGCGAGTTGCATCCCTCCTCCACTGCCGAGGCCGCGTAACACTCGCCATGCGGCCTCATCTCACAGGTACTGTGTGGAGATTTGTAGCTCGCGGATTGGTCGGTGCAGCGACTGCTTCTTCCCATCTACCTCCAGACTCTGGAACTCTCTTCCTCCTTCAGTCTTTCCTAATTCTTATGACCTTTCATCCTTCAAAAAGCAGATCTATCGTCATCTCAGAGCCTAGTCCTCCATATCTCTGGGTCCTCTTTACTTTGACTGTTTTTTCTGTCTGTCGTTTTCCTTTGTGTGACATTACCTCATCTCTGCCTTGCC
This sequence comes from Halocaridina rubra, assembly GCA_037179515.1. NCBI lineage: Eukaryota > Metazoa > Arthropoda > Malacostraca > Decapoda > Atyidae > Halocaridina > Halocaridina rubra. The sequence continues at coordinate 55,614 of JAXCGZ010013585.1, forward strand.
CTTAACTTTTTCTTTTCCTTCGTCTTGTTATTTTCTCGTGCCCGGGCCTTTGTTGATGAGGGCAGTTTCTGCCTATCCCGGTGTCACACTCTTAAAAAAAAAAAAAAAAAAAAAAAAAAAAAAAAAAATATATATATATATATATATATATATATATATATATATATATATATATATATATATATATATATATATATATATATGTGATTACCTAATTGTGATTACCTAATTGTGTTTACGGGAAAGAGCCCAAAGCTCGTATCTTCCCGTCTCCTGATCGGTTCCATTTTTAGACTTAGTGATACTTATCATACCTGTCCTTAAAACTATGGATTGAGGTAGCATTAACTATATATGTATATATGTATATATGTATATATATATATATATATATATATATAGATATAGATATAGATATATATATATATATATATATATATATATATATATATATATATATATATATATATATATATATATATATATATATATATATATATATATATATATATATATATATATATATATATATATATATATATATATATATATATATATATATATATATATACATATATATGCATATATATGCATATATATACATATATATACATATATATACATATATATATATATATATATATATATATATATATATATATATATATATATATATATATATATATATATATATATATATATATATATATATATATATATATATATATATATATATATATATATATATATATATATATATATATATATATATATATATATATATATATATATATATATATATATATATATATATATATATATATATATATATATATATATATATATATATATATATATATATATATATATATATATATATACATATATACATATATATATATATATATATATATATATATATATATATATATATATATATATATATATATATATATATATATATATATATATATATATATATATATATATATATATATATATATATATATATATATATATATATATATATATATATATATATATATATATATGTATATATATATATATATATATATATATATATGTATATATATGTATATATATATATATATATATATATATATATATATATATATATATATATATATATATATATATATATATATATATATATATGTTCCGGTTTTACGTCACGGACTCCCTTATCAACCAAGGGCTAGGACGGTTGCCTTCTTGCGAAGGACTTGTTTTGGCAAATGTAATCCTTACGCTGAGTGCATGCCTTTGCTAACCTCAGACCGTGACGGGGCGCGAACCCTCGACCTGACGCCTCAGAGTCGGAGACGCTACCGACTGAGCCACGGCGACTACATATATATATATATATATATATATATATATATATATATATATATATATATATATATATATATATATATATGTATATATATATATATATATATATATATATATATATATATATATATATATATATATATATATATATATATATATATATATATATATATATATATATATATATATATATATATATATATATTTATATATATATATATATATATTATCAAATAAGCACATTACATATGTGAAAACATGAATCATTTTCTTTACCCCGGCCGGGACTCGAACCTAGGACTTATGATTACTAAGTCAAGGCGCTACCACTACACCACAGAAGGTTAAAAGGAATCCAACCTTATAGCTTATATCTGCTATACTTAGGAATGAACGCATTCTGACTGAATGCCACTATGTTTATATTACAGATTCCCCAACCTCACTCGTGGCTTCATTTTAGCATTTAATTCAAATCCCAATCTCATTGGGGCCATGAAATTAGCAAATAAGCACATTTCATATGTGAAAACATGAATCATATTTTTACCCTCGACCGGGACTCGAACCTAGGACTTATGATTACTAAGTCAAGGCGCTACCACTACACCACAGAAGGTTAAAAGAAATCCAACCTTATAGCTTATATCTGCAATACTTAGGAATGAACGCATTCTAACTGAATGCCACTATGTTCATATTACAGATTCCAAAACCTTAGTCGTGGCTTCATTTTAGCATTTAATTCAAATCCCAATCTTATTCGGGCCATGAAATTATAAAATAAGCACATTACATATGTGAAAACATAAATCATTTTTTTACCCCGACAGGGACTCAAACCTAGGACTTATGATTACTAAGTCAAGGCTACCACTACAACACAGAAGGTTAAAAGGAATCCAAGCTATAAGGCTGGATTCCTTTTAACCTTCTGTGGTGTAGAGGCAGCGCCTTGACTTAGTAATCATAAGTCCTAAGTTCGAGTCCCGGTCGGGGTAAAAAAAATGATTCATGTTTTCACATATGTCATGTGCTTATTTGATAATTTCATGGCCCGAATGAGATTGGGAATTGAATTAAATGCTAAAATGAAGCCACGAGTGAGGTTGGGGAATCTGTAATATGAACATAGTGGCATTCAGTTAGAATGCGTTCATTCCTAAGTATAGCAGATATAAGCTATAAGGCTGGATTCCTTTTAACCTTCTGTGGTGTAGTGGTTGCGCCTTGACTTAGTAATCATAAGTCCTATGTTCGAGTCCTGGTCGGGGTAAAAAATGATTCAAGTTTTCAAATATGTAATGTGCTTCTTTGGTTATTTCATGGCCTGAATGAGATTGGGATTTGAATTAAATGCTAAAACGAAGCCAGGAGTGAGGTTGGGGAATCTGTAATATGAAGATAGTGGCATTCAGTTAGAATGCGTTCATTCCTAAGTATAGCAGATATAAGCTATAAGGTTGGATTCCTTTTAACCTTCTGTGGTGTAGTGGTAGCACCTTGACTTAGTAATCATAAGTCCCAGGCTCGAGTCCCGGTCGGGGTAAAAAAATGATTTATGTTTTCACGTATGTAATGTGCTTATTTGATAATTTCATTGCCCGAATGAGATTGGGATTTGAATTAAATGCTACAATGAAGCCACGAGTGAGGTTGGGGAATCTGTAATATGAACATAGTGGCATTCAGTTAGAATGCGTTCATTCCTAAGTATAGCAGATATAAGCTATAAGGTTTGATTCCTTTTAACCTTCTGTGGTGTAGTGGTAGCGCCTTGACTTAGTAATCATAAGTCCAAGGCTCGAGTCCCGGTCGGGGTTAAAAAAAAATGATTCATATATATATATATATATATATATATATATATATATATATATATATATATATATATATATATATATATATATATATATATATATATATATATATATATATATATATATATATATATATATATATATATATATATATATATATATATATATATATATATATATATATATATATATATATATATATATATATATATATATATATATATATATATATATATATATATATATATATATATATATATATATATATATATATATATATATATATATATATATATATATATATATATATATATATATATATATATATATATATATATATATATATATATATATATATATATATATATATATATATATATATATATATATATATATATATATATATATATATATATATATATATATATATATATATATATATATATATATATATATATATATATATATATATATATATATATATATATATATATATACTTATATATTTATATATATATATTATATATAATAATATATATATATATATATATATATATATAATATATATATATATATATATATATATATATATATATATATATATATAATATATATATATATATATATATATATATATATATATATATATATATATATATATATATATATATATATATATATATATATATATATATATATATATATATATATATATATATATATATATATATATATATATATATATATATATATATATATATATATATATATATATATATATATATATATATATATATATTATATATATATATATATATATATATATATATATTATATATATATATATATATATATATATATATATATATATATATATATATATGTATATATATATATATATATATGTCAAATAAGCACATTAAGTATGTGAAAACATGAATCATTTTTTTTACCCCGAATGGGACTCGAACCTAGGACTTATGATTACTAAGTCAAGGCTCTACCACTACACCACAGAAGGTTAAAAGGAATCCAACCTTATAGCTTATATCTGCTATACTTAGGAATGAACGCATTCTAACTGAATGCCACTATGTCCATATTACAGATTCCCCAACCTCACTCGTGGCTTCATTTTAGCATTTAATTCAAATCCCAACCTCATTCGGGCCATGAAATTGTCATATAAGCACATTACATATGTGAAAACATGAATCATTTTTTTTGACAATTTCACGGCCCGAATGAGATAGGAATTTGAATTAAATGCTAAAATGAAGCCACGAGTGAGGTTGGGGAATCTGTAATATGGACATAGTGAAATTCAGTTAGAATGCGTTCATTCCTAAGTATAGCAGAAATAAGCTATAAGGTAGGATACCCTTTAACCTTCTGTGGTGTAGTGGTAGCGCCTTGACTTAGTAATCATAAGTCCTAGGTTCGAGTCCCGGTTGGGGTAAAAAAATGATTCATGTTTTCACATTTGCAATGTGCTTATTTGACAATTTCATGGCCCGAATTAGATTGGGATTTAAATTAAATGCTAAAATGAAGCCACGAGTGAGGTTGGGGAATCTGTAATATGGACATAGTGGCATTCAGTTAGAATGCATTCATTCCTAAGTATAGCAGATATAAGCTATAAGGTTGGATTCCTTTTAACCTTCTTTGGTGCAGTGGTAGCGCCTTGACTTAGTAATCATAAGTCCTAGGTTCGAGTCCCGTTCGGGGTAAAAAAATAATTCTTGTTTTCACATATGTAATATGCTTATTTGACAATTTCATGGCCCGAATGAGATTGGGATTTGAATTAAATGCTAAAAGGAAGCCACGAGTGAGGTTGGGGAATCTGTAATATGGACATAGTGGCATTCAGTTAGAATGCGTTCATTCCTAAGTATAGCAGATATAAGATATAAGGTTGGATTCCTTTTAACCTTCTGTGGTGTAGTGGTAGCGCCTTGACTTAGTAATCATAAGTCCTAGGTTCGAGTCCCGGTCGGTGTAAAAAAATGATTCATGTTTTCACATATGTAATGTGCTTATTTGACAAATTCATGGCCCGAATGAGATTGGGATTTGAAATAAATGCTAAAATGAAGCCACGAGTGAGGTTGGGGAATCTGTAATATGGACATAGTGGCATTCGGTTAGAATGCGTTCATTCCTAAGTATAGCAGATATAAGATATAAGGTTGGATTCCTTTTAACCTTCTGTGGTGTAGTGGTAGCGCCTTGACTTAGTAATCATAAGTCCAAGGTTCGAGTCCCGGTCGGGGTAAAATAATGATTCATGTTTTCACATATGTTATGTGCTTATTAGACAATTTAATGGCCCGAATGAGATTGGGATTTGAATTAAATGCTAAAATGAAGCCACGAGTGAGGTTGGGGAATCTGTAATATGGACATAGTGGCATTCAGTTAGAATGCGTTCATTCCTAAGTATAGCAGATATAAGCTATAAGGTTGGATTCCATTTAACCTTCTGTGGTGTAGTGGTAGCGCCTTGACTTAGTAATCATAAGTCCAAGGTTCGAGTCCCGGTCGGGGTAAAAAAATGATTCATGTTTTCACATATGTAATATGCTTATTTGACAATTTAATGGCCCGAATGAGATTGGGATTTGAATTAAATGCTAAAATGAAGCCACGAGTGAGGTTGGGGAATCTGTAATATGGACATAGTGGCATTCAGTTAGAATGAGTTCATTCCTAAGTATAGCAGATATAAGCTATAAGGTTGGATTCCTTTTAACCTTCTGTGGTGTAGTGTTAGCGCCTTGACTTAGTAATCATAAGTCCTAGGTTCGAGTCCCGGTCGGGGTAAAAAAATGATTCATGTTTTCACATATGTAATGTGATTATTTGACAATTTAATGGCCCGAATGAGATTGGGATTTGAATTAAATGCTAAAATGAAGCCACGAGTGAGGTTGGGGAATCTGTAATATGGACATAGTGGCATTCAGTTAGAATGTGTTCATTCCTAAGTATAGCAGATATAAGCTATAAGGTTGGATTCCTTTTAACCTTCTGTGGTGTAGTGGTAGCGCCTTGACTTAGTAATCATAAGTCCTAGGTTCGAGTCCCGGTCGGGGTAAAAAAATGATTCATGTTTTCACATATGTAATGTGCTTATTTGCTAATTTCATGGCCCGAATGAGATTGGGATTTGAATTAAATGCTAAAATGAAGCCACGAGTGAGGTTGGGGAATCTGTAATATGGACATAGTGGCATTCAGTTAGAATGCGTTCATTCCTAAGTATAGCAGATATAAGCTCTAAGGTTGGATTCCTTTTAACCTTCTGTGGTGTAGTGGTAGCGCCTTGACTTAGTAATCATAAGTCCTAGCTTCGAGTCCCGGTCGGAGTAAAAATAAAAAAAATGATTCATATATATATATATATATATATATATATATATATATATATATAGATGAATAATTTTTACCCTGACTGGGACTTGCCCTAGGAATTATAATTACTAAGTCAAGGCGCTACCAACTACACCACAGAAGGTTAAAAGGAAACAAACCTTTTAGCTTATATCTGCTATAGTAGGACTGAATGCATCTTATCTGAATGCCACTATGTTCGTATTACTGTTTCCCTAACCTCACTCGTGGTTTCGATTTCGCATTTAATTCAACTCCCAATCTCACTCGGGACCAACAATAACCCAATAAGCACATTACATATGTGAAATC
>JAXCGZ010013585.1:70000-76399 GCA_037179515.1 Halocaridina rubra
TATATATATATATATATATTATACATATATATATAGACTATATATATATATATATATATATATATATATACTATATATATATATATATATATATATATATATATATATATATATATATATATATATATATATATATATATATATATATATATATATATATATATATATATATATGTTATTTTTGTATATATTTTGGATATGTGAGTGAACATGCATACAGTCAGACATTGAGTACTCAAACGTACAGACATTTTTGCATTTTCATATTATGTCTGTATATATTATTTCACTAATGAAATATGACTTTTATCCCATTAATATCAAGTATATATATAGAAATTTAGTATTTCTGTTCCTATATAAGTAATCCATGACACTCCTATGTAAATATTTAATCCATTTGATACTATGTGGCAACTCTTACTATAACGTCAGACAATACTTTGTCAGTTGAGTGTTAGCTTTGTACCTTGTTAGTCACGCGTCTGTACTCTCTCAACTGTTTGTTCCTGTGTTTCTTGTGTATATAGTTTCTTTAAGGTCAGAGTCGAACTTTTCCTTCAAGAATCTATATCAACTTGGTACAGTGAGTTCTTTAGGATTTGTTTGTGTTATAGTATATAGTGAGAGGCGAACACGCAATTCTTTGCCTTTGTATTAGCGTGTAGTGTAATGCGTTTTAGTATAGTGTTTTGTGCTCTACGAATGTAGTGCTGTGTACGCCGACACCAGCGGTGTTTTGTGGCTATTTTGCATTCATATTGCTATGGGAAGGCTGTTTCTCCTCCTCATCACGGAGTTATCATGCGCACTCTTCTATGCTTGCCGCCCACCACCTTAATTAATTGCCATGAGCCTCTCCACCTGAGCACCGCCACTTGGGTTCGCCTGCATGTGCCTCACTCATGCGCCTCACTCATGAGCCTCACTCATGTGTTAGAGGAGTATCCCATGCACCTTTCAATTCAATTTACCATGAAATCTGTTTTACTTCTCTGAATTTTACTCACTTTGAGCCTTACTTACATTTTCTACTGCACAATGGCTGCTTCTTCTTCTCCGATGAGACTGAGTGTGACGTACAGTACATCGTTACCTGCAACACCATCACCAAAGTAGACAAGTCATTACCGTCTACGGAATTTACTAATTTCATCCAGGTTGCAGGGAAATCATTCCTGGTAATTGTGGACAGATTGTCAGGCTGGCCTCTGGTCATACCTTGCGGACCCAACATGACAGCTTCAAAAGTAGTTAGGATGTTCCACAGATACTTCCGAGAAGTTGGTGTTCCCCTCAGCCTAAGGACTAATGAAGGCCCACCATTTAAGAGCGCTGACTAATGGGACTTCATGGAACGTTGGGGCGTTCACATGTGATGTCCTTGCCCCACTATTACTAATCAAATGGACATGTCGTGGTGGCAGTCAAGTCTGTAAAGCACCTCATTTTGAAGATGGTATCCAATGGAAACATCGACTGTGAGGACTTTGACAGGGGTCTCTTAGAGCTACACAACATTCATACGTCTGCAGGTTGTTCTCCCACCCAGGTGCTGTATGGCGACCCCCTCCGCTCCTATGTCCTGGCCTACCCAGAATCCTTCTCCAAAGAATGGCAAGCCCAGGGACTGTGACCATTGAGCTGCCACTCGTACAGAATAAGTCAAGCACCAGTTTGATTCTCACACCCGTCCACTTGCCAGATTGACCGTCGGCCAGCGTGTCTGAATTCAAGACCTGATGTCTGACTGTTGGGACAAGGTCATAATAGTTATGGACCGTGGCAGGTCCAGGGAGTACGAGGTACTTCTTCCCAGTAGATGAGTCTGGTAGCAGAATCGTCGAAATCTCCATCCAGTGTCCACTCCTAGTGTTGACCCTCTTCCCCATGTCCCTCTGGCCGCTTGTTCAGACGTGGAAAGTCCTGTAGGTAATCCCCTCACTGTATGATATAGTTCACCTTGACTCATGAAAAAAGAGTCCGCTCATAATGGTGCTATGAGCGTGAGGGGAAGGGAGGTGTGGATATACAAGTGAACATGTATGCAGACTGACAGTGAGTATTCAGATGTACAGACAGACAGACATTAATGCATGCGCATATTATTGCTGCACCATGTATATTATTTTTCACTAATGTAATACGTCTTCTCTTCCATTACTGCCATGTGTATATATATATGAATTATTTAATTTTTCATATAATTAACCCATGCCTCTCCTATGTGCATTTTTAATCCAATTGATTCTATGTGGCAATTCTTACTATAATGTCAAGCAACAGTCTGTCAGGCGAGTTTCAGCATAGTGCCTTGTTGGTCACGGGTATTTAGTGACTCTCCCATTTGTTCCTGTGTTTATTGTGTATATAGTTTCTAGTAATAGACTTTAAGACCAGAATCGAGTGTTTCCTTGAAGAGCCCATGTCAACATATATATGTATATGTGCATATATAGATAAAATTCAAGTGCTATGCTAGTTATTTATAAGATTATTGCTCAGTTCATAGCTTTAAGTAATCTGTTTTCAAAACGGTTTCTGTCCGCTGAATCCTTTCTTTTGTATAACAGTATAATTTCATTTGCAGTTTTTGCATATATAGAGATGCTTCTGCAGTAGTTGCCAACAGAGGACTGGAAAGACCATTGTAAAATTTTTTTTTTCTATAACTCATTCCAGCATTTTTGGACATATGGAAGAGTAAAGACTTCATCTTAAACCTGATATACCAATTTTCACGAGGTTACATAAGCAAACTACATACAAATATCACTGCCAAGGTCTTGCATTCATTTGATGAAAAAAGTCCTTAAAATAAGATTTTTTATATAAACCCCATTAATATTAGTTGTGAAATATATTAGCTGTAGATCGTTCTTCATTTTTACTTCTAAATATTTATAGATTTCATCAGCTTGGAAAAGATATGCAGTTTAAACATTTCTTAGATTTACATGGTATATAGCTTTTGGTAAAGAAAGTAATGAAGAAATTTTAGAAAAGCTGCATGAAGAACATTGTAAGGGAAGCCATTATTCAAAAAGACAGTTCTTAAACCATGCCATTCACTACGTAGAAATGCTAAGATATTGGTCAAGTTCCAAATTCTTTAGAAATGCAAAATAAAACAAAATTCGTTACTTTTCCTATCTTCTTAAATGTTAAAGTTGGGTACTTGAGATGCCTTCTCTATTTTTCCCTACAGGAATTGATAAATGAGATGAATCGTTTAGGAATGATGATTGACATATCACATTCTTCGACAAAGACGATGGAAGACGTGTTGTCTGTCACCAGAGCACCTGTTATTTTCTCTCATTCTGCTGCTCGTGAGCTGTGTGAAATTGAAAGAAACATCCCGGATGATGTTCTTAAGAATGTGGTAAGGTCATGATTTTTATTGAAAATTTATATAAATAAGCCTATCTATCTATCTGTATAAATTGGCTCCATTCCTCCTCGTAAGAGTGGTACCCGAACCAAAGAACACGCAATCAGCAAGATCCAACACATACCTCAGTTACTCTTCTTAGCTCAATAAGGATAAAGTTTTGCAAACGAGTTAGGTTCCAAAAATCTGTTCATAAGTAGCTTTGTTCGTAAGTTGTGTTTTGGTGGAAAATAGTATTGAACAGTACATAAATATGCAGTACTGTACAGTAATTAGGTTAAAAACACTCAGCTACTACATAAACCATGAAGTATACAGTATTAATGAATATTAATATACTGTATTCTACAAGATGTATTACTGTAGAATACAGTAATACATACATTAATACAAGGGTAGTTAATGTGTAAGTTGTTTGTTCGTATCTGTTAATGTTTTTAACTAGGTTATTCATAAGTAGAGGAGCTTCTGTAGTAATTAATTTGTCGGAAGATGGAACAAACAGTGGCGAAGTGTCTGAATGAAAGTGTTACACTAGACTTGCCTACACATACATATGACTCAATGACAATATTACATAAGCAAAATTATATAGTAACTGTGGCCACTGTGGCCAACCGGAAATTTTCGCGACGTTGATTCGTCAGGTCGTGGGTTTACCAGCCACACACTGAGGAAAGAAAGGGCTATTTACTCAGGGTAACGGCAGCACTTACAAATACCAAAGTGTTTTGAAATAAGGCACCGTCCAAGCCCTTAGTAGAAATGGGAGTTCGTGACGCAAAGCCTTTCACTAACTGGTTGAGATAAGCTATCCTACAAAGATGGTAATTCATATTGAGAATTCATAACAAAACTCTCGTATTTCTAGAAAATTATATAAAAACAGACACACTGCATATAAAGCTAATGAGAGCATCTTAACATATGAAAATGAGCCTGTTGAAAGCTGCAAGATATGCCAAATTCACATGGATCAGAAGGTTAAAATATCAGCGATTACGAACATCTTTTTATGATGTTTGGCAATGCTATGCTTCCATTCCTTTGGCTTCGTTGTTATTCATGTTATATTATATACGCAAAAACAAAAAAATGATTGAATGACTTAGCCAGTGAGCAAGTAGGCATGTTTATATATATAAGTTTATATATATATATATATATATATATATATATATATATATATATATATATATATATATATATATATATATATATATATATATATATATATATATATATATATATATGCTAAGCATATTGTCTTCACTTGCTGGCTGATTGATAGAGTTCATTTCCTTAAGGGACTCAAGACAGCAAGTGAGCTCATCAGCATACTCTCTGAGATCAGCTGATCCCTTCACATCTGGTCTATTAATAACTTTTCTTACCCATTCACATGTAATGTCATAAGGGTTTCCAAATCTTTCTTCCGAAATTTCTAAAGCTCTTATATAGCCTTCTTCATGACCTTTATAATAAGTAGTTTTCAGTTCAATAGCTACCTTTCCTTTACAGTACTTTCCTAAGCATGCCAGTTTTTGAGCTGCTGGGATTGACAAACACCCTATGGTATCCTTAAATGACCTTATGAATAACCAATACTTCAAAGCATAACCACTTATTGGATGAATTTCTCCTCTTGGTACATGTAGAGATTATACTATAGACTGTTGCTGGATTCGTGACAGATTCAACACCTGGCTTAAGGCATCTACTAAAATTGATTTAGCTTTCTTTTCTGAATCTTCTATTTCAACATTAGAGGGGTACACTGATACTCTTGAGGGTTTTCTCAGGTGCTCTATAGGTGTACTTTTAAATCTTGGGATTTCACTGGTCACTTTTGGGCGTCCCGTTATATTCATGGGCATGGTTACATGTGTGATGGGACCAAACCCTTCAGATTGCAGCTGGTGTTTTGAACTTTCATCAGAATTAACTTCTTCCTTCAATTTGTTGAGTTCCTCCATCGATCTCTAGATTTCCCTCTAGAGCATCAGTTCACTTTCCAATTTTGCCCTTTTTAACTCAAATATTTGTTTTTCCTTCTGCAATGATAGCTGTTGGGTCTGCATTTCGAGCTGTTGTGCTCTTGATAATTCTTTAATTTCTTCTTCTAACTCCTTGTTCTTTGCTTCTAGGTAAGTTATTAAATTTCTTTGAATGCCAACTATTTCTTTGGCACAGCATTTTCTGGCATATCTTCATCCGAAAACTCAATATCCTCTTGGGTCTTGGCACAAGCTTCCTCTTCCTGTAAAGCTATCCAGTTAAGTAAGACATCTTGAAAACCCACATGCCAAGTCATATCCTCCATTTCATATACTTTGGCCTCTTCAAGCTGATCTTCGTCCTGCAATAACTCAAGAAGCTCAAGGTGAGCTGTTTCAAATACAGTAACATACTTAGAGTAAGCATCCATCTTCTCCTTTACTTGAAGAAGGTTCTAGGCATCAGCAGCTAACTTGTCGATAGCAGTCATCTGTCTGGTTAGAGCTCCCTTTGCCCAGCCTCGTTTCTTCTTGGCATCAGCTACAGATCCATCCTGGTCACCAGCGACGTCCTTCAAAGAGATTTCTTCTCCTTCTGCTAAGTCAGTTATTAAATCTCTGGTCTGTTCTGTGCTCATCTTGCTCTTTACCCTGTTTGCAGGAAATTCTTAAACTTCAAGAATGTCTATGCCAAAATTTTGGACTGTTACATCTCCTGTGTAAGTAGGTATATTATTCAATAGGTATGCACTGAAATATTCTTGTGTTATTTTCTATTTAATCTTCTAGGTTCATAGAGCAGTAAGAAAACAGATTCTTGGGACTCGCTTCAATGGTTTATTACCGAACGAACGAATGGTCCGAACTGTAAATAAAAACAAATGAACAAAAATATATAAGTAAATATAGAAATTATAAACTAACATTTTAAATACAAAGAAAATAATCATCATAGCAATACAATATTTATAACAAATGGCAAATTCAAAATCAAATAAAGAGAAAGAC
>JAXCGZ010013586.1:0-2500 GCA_037179515.1 Halocaridina rubra
CTCTCTCTCTCTCTCTCTCTCTCTCTCTCTCTCTCTCTCTCTCTCTCTCTCTCTCTCTCTTTTTCAAAGGGCTTTTCCCTCATCTTCCCAAGAATTTTACCTCATACGCTGCCATGGCCTCATTTTCTACTAAAGGAGGGCAACGTCCATTTTTGTTATGAGATCTAGACTCTCCCAACCCATTGCAAGAACTTTGTATCTGATGACTCCAGTGTTGTACTCATTCAGCTTACTTAGTTAATAGAGGCTGCGTACAACAAGAGGGATACCACTGCCCTAGTCTTATCGCAAAGTTATTCAAGCGAAGGGAATTGTAAGAGCCAACCTGGAGATTTGAAGTTGCGAGCTCCTGTATAGCAACTAGGCATTATGTCCACTGAGCTACTAAAAGTTGGTAAGATTTGATCTGAATTATTAAATTTCAATCTTCCTTGAGGGAATAATTAGTTGAAAGTCTGTGGCTCGATGAGTTTCGCACTACAGTGCCACCTGAGACCTTTCTTATTTTAATCAATTATAATCATGAAATGGAGGAAAAGAAAGTAAAGGCATTTGTAGCCTTGTTAGCCTTGCCAACTCAGGAAAGCATAATTAGTACACATGCAGAAAAGTCAGGCCATTTCTGGAAACAGTGACCCAGGCAGTGTACTCAGGGTTGAGAATTCTGTGGCTATGCTTTGAAATAAATAAATAATTCATAGACAAATAAAAAAAAAATGATAATAATAATAAACTACCACTACTACTACTACTACTACTACTACTACTACTACTACTACTACTACTACTACTACTACTACTACTACTACTACTACTACTACTACTACCTCTACTACTACTACTACTAATAATAATAATAATAATAATAATAATAATAACAATAATAATAATAATAATAATAATAATAATAATAATAATAATAATAATAATAATAATAATAATAATACATACATACATACATACATAGACACATGCCTCATTCCCCTTTGTAATGTGGGTGGCCGAGCCAAGAAATGCACAATCACCACGATCTACTCGTACCTCAACCACTCCTCTCAGCTCCTTAGGGATAACGGGTTTTAGTGTCTCCCCCTTTTCCATCCACAACGATGGCGTGGCAAAGATAATCTACAATGAAGCCCGAGAGCCACAGCTGGCTTACTCCCACCCCTTCAACACATGGCAACTCCAGTCACACCCGTCAATCACAGTTCACTGATCTAGCAGGTGCGAAAAATCCGTTTGACCCGCGTCATCTATACACAATCATCTTCCACTCATTCCTATCTCTTGCACACACTCTTCCCTGTTCCACTTTCATTCCACGTATTTTCAGTGCTCTTTTCACGCCATCCGTCCATCTAGGTCTCCCTCTTGACCTAACTATAGTCATTTCTGCACTATACACTCTGCTTACTACTCATTCATCACTCATCTTTCCATGTGCCCTAATCATGTCAACACCCTCTGATCTATCCTATCTGATAGCTTCATTTTAACACCCGTTCTCTGCCTGACATCCTCATTTCTTACTCTATCTGTTCTAGATACACCAATCATACTTCTCAAACACCTCATCTCCATTACATTCAACTTGTTCCTTTCATCCTCTCTTGCATTCCAAGTCTCTGCTCCATACAATGCTGTCGGTACCATCACACCTTAATATATCCATCTCTTTGCATTCATTTCCAAATATCTATTTCTCATTGCACTTTTCAACCCACCTAGACATTTTTGGCTTCCATCTCTCTGCAATTTACCTCTACATCCACTCGTTCACCTCTTGAAACATGCAACCTCAAATACTTAAAACTGTCAACTTTTTCAAGCAATTCCCAGTTCACTCCTACATTCAATATGCCAACATTAACACTCCTTGTGCATCTCATGGCTCTACTTTTACCAATATTCACTCACAATTCCTTCTTTCACACACGCTAATAAACTCAGTCACCAAATGTTTCAATTCATTCTCAGTATCACCCACCAGTACAGTATCATCCGTAAATAGAAACTGAATCAATTTCCACAACCTTCCATCCTCACTCACTAGTTCCAAGCCTCTGTTTAATACTCTTTCATTTACTTCCCTTACCACTCAATCCATATACACATTAAGCAACCATTATGACATTGCACAAACTTGACGTAACCCTACATTCACCTCAAACCAATCACTCATACCATTCCGAACTCTCACACATGCCACAACCTTGATGTAACCCTACATTCACCTCAAACCAATCACTCATACCATCCCTAACTCTCACACATGCTCTACTATTCATGTAAAAACTCTTCACCGCATTCAACAAACTTCCACTTATTCCATACAGTCGCAACACCCTCCACAACCCCTCTCTATCTACCCTTTCATACACTTTCACTAAGTCCATGAAAACCCAAAAAGTGTCCTTACCTTTCTCCAACAACTTCTCACACACCTGTTTTACTGCAACCACTGATCCATACATCCTCTTCCTCTTCTGAACCCACA
>JAXCGZ010013586.1:10000-15000 GCA_037179515.1 Halocaridina rubra
AAGAAGAGATTAGATGAAAAAAACAGAACACTGTTGAACACCACTGGTATCATGGAATGAGTTAGATTTTACGCCGTCAAAAGCCGTAAATATAAAGCGGTCAGAAAGAGAAGCTTGAAATAAGTGAACGGAGGGAAGGAGTAATACCATAAGCAAAAAGTGTGGTTAACAGAGCCTTAATGCTTCACTCTGTCAAAAGCCTAGAGATATCAAGGTCTACGACAAAGGATTTTCCATAGCTCTCCAGAAAAAAATAACCATATATGAGTGAGATAGGATAGGAGGTCACCAGTTGCTCTTGCCATGCAGAAGCCGTATTTGTGGTCAGAATTAAGCGACTTAGACTAAAGATGTTTGAATAAGTGAAAATTGCGCAGCTTCAAATACTTAAAGGATGGCAGAGGTTAGGGCAATTGGTTTGTACTTGAATGGAATAGAATGGTCACCATTCTTATGAACTGGGTGAAGTAGAACCTGCTTCCAAGTTGTAGCGAATAAGGCAAAATAAAAAAAACAATTACAACGCACAAGAGCCAGTTCAGAAACGAGTGTATATATATATATATATATATATATATATATATATATATATATATATATATATATATATATATATATATATATATATATATATATATATATATATATATATATATATATATATATATATATATATATATATATATATATATATATATATATATATATATATATATATATATATATATATATATATATATATATATATATATATATATATATATATATATATATATATATATATATATATATATATATATATAAATATATATATATATATACATATATATATATATATATATATATATATATATATATATATATATATATATATATATATATATATATATATATATATATATATATATATATATATATATATATATATATAAATATATATATATATATATATATATATATATATATATATATATATATATATATATATATATATATATATATATATATATATATATATATATATATATACATATATATATATATATATATATATATATATATATATATATATATATATATATATATATATATATATATATATATATATATATATATATATATATATATATATATATATATATATATATATATATATATATATATATATATATATATATATATATATATATATATATATATATATATATATATATATATATATATATATATATACATATATATATATATATATATATATATATATATATATATATATATATATATATATATATATATATATATATATATATATATATATATATATATATATATATATATATATATATATATATTCTAGTTCGCCTTAGAATAGGATTATGTGACTTTATCAAGAGACAATATTATGTCTTTGGATTTGCTATTATATTTCTTAATATAATTATAACCCCGACCGGGATTTGAACCTAGGTCATATAATTACTTAGCATATTATCATATGACCTAGGTTCAAGTCCCGGCCAAGTTAAAAAATATTTATATTTTTACTTATGGTAATGTGCTTATTTAGTTACTGTTAGTCCCGAATGAGATTGGGAGTTGAATTAAATACGAAAACGAACCCACGAATGAGGTTGGGCAAGACTGTAATATGAACAGAGTGGCCTTCAGATAGAATGCGTTCATCCCTAGTATAGCAGATAAAAACTGTATGGTTTGTTTCCATTCAGACCTTCTGTGGTGTAGATGTTAGCGCCTTGGCATAGTAATTATATGACCTAGGTTCAAGTTTCAGTCGAGGTAAAAATGATGCATGTTTTCACATATGGTAATGTGCTTATTTGATTATATATATATATATATATATATATATATATATATATATATATATATATATATATATATATATATATATATATATATATATATATATATATATATATATATATATATATATATATATATATATATATATATATATATATATATATATATATATATATATATATATATATATATATATATATATAAATGAGTAAACACAAACTGCTAGCATACAGCAGTAAATGGTAAGAAAGCCCATCAACGAAACAACACAGATAAATAAAAACGCTATATTTCGGGTTCATACAAGTGGTCCAGTTAGGACCCGAAATATAGAGTTTTTTTGTATGTGTTGTTTCACTGATGGGCTTCCTTTCCATATAATATATATATATATATATATATATATATATATATATATATATATATATATATATATATATATATATATATATATATATATATATATATATATATATATATATATATATATATATATATATATATATATATATATATATATATATATATATATATATATATATATATATATATATATATATATATATATATATATATATATATATATATATATATATATATATATATATATATATATATATATATATATATATATATATATATATATATATATATATATATATATATATATATATATATATATATATATATATATATATATATATATATATACACGCTATAAATAAATAGATAAATAGCTAAATAAGTAAGGATGATTTTGTGCTCCGATTGCTGAGGAATCTGTAATCTTTATGGAGTCCATCCCTTCATGTCTAAAAGCAGTTTTTGTTTACTATAGCCGTTGGGTCTTAATTTTATTTTTGAGTTACTATACCTAGTGTCATATCTTTCAAAACTCGAGTGCATCGTAATACCTATGCGAGCTTGCAACTCTTGGACATATTTCTCAGCAAACACTACGTACGTACTTATTGACATGGTGGACAACTCATGAGCCACTGCTGTTGCGCCAATTATCAGGGTCGTACGGTTTCCGCCAGTTTCAGGGGTTTACATGTTGTCCTCACATAAGTGACTTCATCTTCAATAAAGTTCTTCAAAATATGCATAACCTTGAGGAGAGACACCTGGAGACAGTTATGAACTTGTACGATCCCAGGGATACTTGAAGAATCACTTCACATCATGATCGCTACATGGAGTATATTGGCAAACAGGAATCGATCAAGTATCAGTTCTACCACAGTTAAAGTTAATTATTTGAGAGTACATGTCTTACTTACAGATTTCCAGATCATCGATATCACAGTTATCGATGGCAAGTGAAATGAATCGATTTTTTTTTCTGAAACTGTAATGGAACATACCATTATTTCATTGCAGTTCATTGAGTACGGCATTCGCAATATCAATTTCCATTTGTTAACTCCGAACGTACTGAAGTGTTACCAAACTTGAAGTAGAAATCAATTCTAACTTACTCTGAGGCGTATGGAGCTCAGTCAGGGTGTCAAAACAACTGCCCCCCGCAGGATAGCCCCTAGACAACTGCCCCTGGGCAATTGCCCCCTAGGACAATTGCCACCCAAAACAATCAATTTTATTCATCATAATCATAGTGGTAAATTTTAATAGTCTGTTTGTCTTACAGTTTTAGGTTATTGTTAGTCCCTGCTGACAATCTGCGTAACATAGTTGTCAATACTCGTGGAATATCATTTAGCTTTCATAGTGATTCTTTAGATTTTCCAGGATCTCATTTATGTTCCAGGAGAATACCTTATCGAACGACATTGCAGCAGTCTTCTGTAATCTGCGTGTCTTGTGCATCGTCTATCAATTGGAACAACTTCATTACCTGTTTCAAATTTAGGTTTCGCACAGCACATATGCTCATGTGACATACTCCTTTTTTTCCCTAGTAGTATTCTGGTCACATTTCCATTTGCATCTTGCTTCTCAGGAGTTGTACTGGTAGCCTGAATCTCACCAGTACTGAAGATTTAGTGACAAAATAGAGTAAGTCCGTCTAAGCAGCTGTCTACCACCTCTCTTGATGATATGCATCATTTTCACATCATCAGTATCATATTAATATAAATTGCTCTTTAGAGTGATAATCATGGTAGTCATCGAAATTTAAAGCAACACTTGGCTGGATTCTCTATTGCAGAATGTCACTTTATTCAGTTACTAGGATAAGTTGTTTGCCCACATTGAAACTGATACCCTGGTGCGACTGCCATTATGCTATTTTCCTTACACACGAAGCAAAGGTCATATTAAATTTCTTTATTGGTGGATGGCCTGTGAAACCTGGAAGAGGTGATTATGCAACCAATGACTGTTTGGAGGGCTACATTCGTTTGAGAGATGTCACATTTCTAGTGTTTCTGTAATATTCTGGGTGCCTGGTCGCTGAAATATCATCGAGTGCACACTATGAGAGATAAGAATATGAACACCACCATAGCTTGCATGGTTCTTGGCATAGTTAATAATCGCTCATATGAGTCAAGTACCAAACTTTTGAAAAAGTTGCCACTATAATTTTGACTTTGACTTACACTTTAGAGTGAAAAGATACTTTTTAATATCAGATGTAGCAATAATAAAGTTAGCCAATTACATTAACAAAAAACAGCAACTTCTCTCCAGTCAGCTTTCTTTCATTCGCGGATTAGCTTCTGCAACGGGCCTCATCAAGTCTCTGTCGTTACCATGACCTCAAAAGGAAAACTATTTTTAACCAATGGCACTGTCTGAATCAGCATACTCTAAAAGCGAGAAAGGCTTTCATTTATTTCTGCATATGTATTGCTGTTCAGATAAGATATGTTGGTCGACATATCACTATAAGTAACACCACATTAATGGACCAGCTCATAAAACCAGACTCAGTGACTTCTCAGTCTCTCTTAATGTCAAATAATCTTTATATCTTGCGTATCACATGTTTATTTTCATGGGTATCTTATATTAATAACGGTAAATGAAATATAAATATATTTGGCAATTGTGTGTCTTTATGTATCTTTGTGATCAGTTTGCCTTGATTTATCATTGTATCCCCTTAAGGGAAAGTGTTATAACGAAAACATGCAAGTAGATACCTGAGAGATGCTTTTAATTTTAATTTACAACCAATAATAGACAAATTTAGACTAGGCGGCCAT
>JAXCGZ010013586.1:20000-50000 GCA_037179515.1 Halocaridina rubra
CACTATATGCAAGTATAATATACCATCATACTTGCAGGTTCGGTCAGGAATCATCCTGATCTTACCTTTATAAACTTAGATATATCCCTCTGGTCGCGGCCTAATATTATCTTTATAATAACTCCCCAGAGCGCACTGTGCACTACTAAGCAGTCCACAAAAATTGCATGTATATTGACATTTATATCAATAAAGTATATCTTTCTAAAAGTCCTCAATAAGTCTTCAACAAATCTTCACTGAATGTTTCAAAATGTAACCACTTTGTTTTCCTCCTCCATGTCGCTTACGCACACACTGGTAACCCTCCTGAGTAAAACATCACCTTTCCACAACGGCTCCCATTACCTTTATGCAATGTCTACTTCGTCCTCCATGAGAATGTCCAACAAATCAACTCAAGTCTCTCCAACCTTCAGGTTGGCTCCTGCATCTCCCAGCGACAATAAGATCCCATGCCTCCCTACCCTTTAGGTTGGTTCCTGTGCCTCTCAATGCCTGTTAGAGCTGCCCTTTCAGAGTCGCCAACGAGAGGAAGATGGACCCTTCACTGTATCGCCTCTCCTTTCCACGCCACCTTGCATTGCCTCCCTGCACCGTCTATTTCGCTGTCAGCTCGCCCTGCAAAAGAAGGCCCAACGAACTCGTACATGCCTCCCTGCCCTTCAGGCTTGGCTTCCTTTTTACCGATGTCAGTTAGAGCCACTCTACCGCATGCTAGCGAGATGGAAATGGACTCCCTCGCCTCCAAGGCCGACCCCTACTTGGGATGTAGGCGGCTTTCTGTCAAACCCAACAACCAACCAAGGCATGTGCCCACACCGACTCAATAGTTCCAGCAGTGTCTCCATGCTTGTCAGGCTGGCTCCTGTGCCTTGCGACGTCAGATAAAACTGCCTTCCTGGACACCTACAAGATGTATATGAACGCACTTGTCTTCAAGGCTAACTCCTTTCTACATGTATACAAAGTGTCATACCTAGATCTGGCTAACAAAGGTCTTAGCAGTGTCTCCCTGCCCGGCAAGCTTGTCCAGCTTCTTCCCCACGTCAGTTGGAGTCACCTTTTTGGACAACCCTGTTTTCAATGCCGACCCCTATCATATGCAAAAATGGTGTCTTGCCGGTTCCATCACCCCTCACCTTTACTCCCTCAGCCTCCACCACCGTAACAATGAATTCTACATCAGGAACGACATCTCTGGTGCAAGATTCCTCGCTGATGTGAAAATGCCCCACTTTCACTGCTTAGGGATGCAAGCAAATACGCATGTGGGAGAAGACTTCCTGACAAACCACTGTCTTCTCATGGATACTGCTAACAACGCTTGGTCAACACCGAAGAAATGCACATCTAAACACAGACACGTGTTCACATCCACATAAACCAACTCACCAACTGAAGTGCAAGTCACCGGAGGAAAAAATCTACAAAGCCTCCAAATTCTCACCTCGAGACCCATAATCCAAACTCACCTGGGACTGCATATTTTGTATTTTAGAGTTTGTAGTTTTAATTTTATATTCTATACTTTATTAGGTACATGTCTAGTGAAAACACAGTTGGTCATTTATTTTTTTTATTCCAAGGAGGAGGTTTTCGCTACCATCACCCTTCTGGGTTCGCTCATTGAAGGAATATAGGTCATAAGAATTAGGAAAGACAGATGAAGGTAGAGACTTTCAGAGTCTGAAGGTAGAAGGAGAGAACCAATCAATGCACCAACCAATCCACGAGCTACAAAACACCACACAGTGCCTGTGAGACAAGGCCAATTTAAAGGAGGAATACTATACAATATAAATGCCGACGAGAAAACTTACTAATCCTATTATTTCCACTAATTCTTATATTTTAATTATATATCATATGTGTGTTTCAAGTTATATTGTCAACAATGGGCATGTACTGTGACTATGCTCCTTATTTCATGTATTGCAGTAGATCTTTATCTACATATTTCACCGTAAAAGTTGCGTATCTGACCTCTGAGAAAAGGCATGCATAATTCAGCAAGTATCATTAAATTCTAAACTATTATTCCATAAGCGTATATATATATATATATATATATATATATATATATATATATATATATATATATATATATATATATATATATATATATATATATATATATATATATATATATATATATATATATATATATATATATGTATATATATATATATATATATATATATATATATATATATATATATATATATATATATATATATATATATATATATATATATATATATATATATATATATATATATATATATATATATATATATATATATATATATATATATATATATATATATATATATATATATATATATATATATATATATATATATATATATATATATATATATATATATATAAATATATATATATATATATATATATATATATATATATATATATATATATATATATATATATATATATATATATATATATATATATATATATATATATATATATATATATATATATATATATATATATATATATATATATATATATATATATATATTCTTACTAGTAAAAACTTTTAATAAGCTATGTTGTCCTAGTATTGAACTTTGAATCCGCTTAAACTTATTTTTTTTCAGTAATTAAATAGCTAATTCAAAATACTATACTCAGCAATGCTTTTGAACTAAAGATAGTTTGAACACAATGGGGTATATTGATACAGGTTCTTGAACTGTCAAGGATTTTAATTTTTCTTTTCGACTCTTGAAAAATATATAAGTATGTAACTTAACCAGTTCCATGAAATTTGCCTTTAATAGTTTTAATCCTAATGCAGCTTTCGAATCAAAAGGTAAATTTTTGTTGTTTAGAATATTTTGAACTTCAATGAAATCTTCAAGGGGAATTTGTTGAAATTTAGTAAAAACGTAGATATTCTCGAAATGAGAGGAAAATTTTCATTCTGAATCTCAATATCTGAGAAATGAAGTATCCTATTTTATAGGCTATGCACAGTAATATTTTAATTCTAATGAGACTTTAGACTCGTTAGGTAACTTCCTTCAATCTCTAGATTCTTTGAACTTTTTGGCTAATATCCTTGGTGACCGACCCAAGTGGAAAGAGATCAAAGGGCCTCGAGGGAGCGCCAAATGGCCAACTTTAGTGATTTTGTCCAGAGGCAATTAGGAACAGAGACCCTTTGTGAGGGTTCCTGGAGAAGTCTTCGACTTCTCAATATTTTAAGCAGATCTTATGAGTTCGGTGTCAATGCCTTGAATTTTTGCTTTTAAAGTCATATGCTGCATGAAATTGTTAAGTAAAAAAAATATTTACTAAATGGCTTAAGTGTAGGTGTTGCACTAAATAAAATATGATAATTTCTTTTTTAAGTTTTTTTTTTTGTCAGCGCTAAAGTTGGCTGTAATTCATAAAACAATTTATTTCTCTCTTAACCCTGCAAGTTCTACAGTTGTATACATTTTTAGAATTTTTAAGCATTTCCATATGTATGTCCCTCACCAGTCGCTCATCTTTAACTACCAAAGGACAAAGCAACTATAGGACACTAACATCGCCGGGGGCTAAAGTCTGTGCACAGTATGTTTATGCATGAAATGACTAAGTGAAACACTTTTGGTCGAAGACCGCTTGACCTGTGGTCAACATTGTGGCCTAGATTGTTGTTGCAGAATTCGTAACAATACAATTTCAACCCTTTCCATTATAATTTGCCTGAGTTCTTATTTAATTGAAATAACCATTGTTATTTAGTATTGCTTACTTTTGTATATTTGGCATGTGTCATTTTGATTAGCATTATTTTATCTTCTTCTTCTTCTTCTTCTTCTTCTTCTTCTTCTTCTTCTTCTTCTTCTTCTTCTTCTTCTTCTTCTTCTTCTTCTTCTTCTTCTTCTTCTTCTTCTTTTTCTTCTTCTTCTTCTGCTTTTTCTTCTTTTTCTTCTATTTCTTCTTCTTCTTCTTCTTCTTCTTCTTCTTCTTCTTCTTCTTCTTCTTCTTCTTCTTCTTCTTCTTCTTCTTCTTCTTCTTCTTCTTCTTCTTCTTCTTCTTCCCTCCTACCTCCTCCTCATTCTAATCCTCTTCCTCCTCCTTTTCCTCATCCTCCTCATCCTTCTCCTCCTCTTCTTCTCCTCCTTCTCTATCTCCATCTCTATCTCCATCTTCTCCCTCTCCATTTTCTTCTCCTTTTCCTCCTCTATCTTCTTCTTCTTCTTCTTCTTCTTCTTCTTCTTCTTCTTCTTCTTCTTCTTCTTCTTCTTCTTCTTCTTCTTCTTCTTCTTCTTCTGCTTTTTCTTCTTTTTCTTCTATTTTTTTTTCTTCTTCTTCTTCTTCTTCTTCTTCTTCTTCTTCTTCTTCTTCTTCTTCTTCTTCTTCTTCTTCTTCTTCTTCTTCTTCTTTTTCTTCTTCTTCTTCTTCTTCTTCTTCTTCCCTCCTACCTCCTCCTCATTCTAATCCTCTTCCTCCTCCTTTTCCTCATCCTCCTCATCCTTCTCCTCCTCTTCTTCTCCTCCTTCTCTATCTCCATCTCTATCTCCATCTTCTCCCTCTCCATTTTCTTCTCCTTCTCCTCCTCTATCTTCTTCTTCTTCTTCTTCCTCTTCTTCTTCTTCCTTCTTCTTCTTCTTCTTCTTCTTCTTCTTCTTCTTCTTCTTCTTCTTCTTCTTCTTCTTCTTCTTCTTCTTCTTCTTCTTCTTCTTCAAAATTTGCATAAAATATATTTGCAAGTCTAAATTTGCATTAAAAAAACAAAATGTAATCCTTGATTTTAGCTATGAAGCTGCAGCTGATATTTGTCTGCATACACTTAAATATTATATATGCATGGAGGAATATACTAGAGAGAGAGAGAGAGAGAGAGAGAGAGAGAGAGAGAGAGAGAGAGAGAGAGAGAGAGAGAGAGAGAGAGAGAGGAGAGAGAGAGAGAGAGAGAGAGAGAGAGAGATACCATATCCTCTTCTAAGCGGATTATGAAGTAGTTGTAGCTCTAAACAATTTATTAAACTATTGCTGGAACAATAGAGAACTATCCTTTCTACAGTGTTAAGTGTGGAAGCCTCGTATATCGCACAGCCTTCTATCTTCAGTAGCATGATCGAAGCAATGACTCGATGAGATCACTGTCAAGCATAAACTCCTCCAACGCATCTTGTAGATATCTCACAAGATTATCTTTCGATTTCCTGTTAACGTTACATTTTTTTATCATCTTAGCAGTCACTTTGTCTTTCAGGATGTCTCCAATGTGCTCATAAGGGATGAGGTACTGTGAATTTCAAGGAATTCAGATATATATATATATATATATATATATATATATATATATATATATATATATATATATATATATATATATATATATATATATATATATATATATATATATATATATATATATATATATATATATATATATATATATATATATATATATATATAATGTATATATATATATATATAATATATATATATATATATATATATATATATATATATATATATATATATATATATTATATATATATATATATATATATATATATATATATATATATATATATATATATATATATATATATATATATATATATATATATATACAAAGAAAATCAATTCCAGTCTCCATCAGCATTTTCATCTCATTTTACGGTCAGGATCCATGATTTTCCAGACTTCTAAAAGAACGGATCACCCTCTCCTCCAAAATATTTTCTTGAAAGTAAGCTTTCCATCCAATTTTGTCCTTTTTCCTAAACAACCCACGAAAGAAGTTCACAATAAGGCAAGTAGAATTTCCAGTACAACCCGAACCAAGACATTCTCCTCAGTCTTTTAAGGTGTGTTAAAGATTTTCCTCTCTCATTGCTGAGTTCCTGTCATTCTAAAAACCAGGACATCGATCGATCCAGACGGAGAATTCGACAATTTAGCAAAAGTAAATGAAATTCGTTCTCCTCTCATTGAGACAAAAACTCGCAAAACCAATTAATATAAAAGATCTGCATGTTTTCACATATGGTAATGCGCTTATTTGATTATTGTTGGTCCCGAATGAGATTGGGAGTTGAATTAAATGTGAAAACGAAACCAAGAGTGAGGTTCAGGGAAGCTGTAATATAAACATAGTGACATTCAGATAAAATACATTCATTCGTAGTATAGCAGATATGAGTTGTAAGGTCTGTTTCTCTTTGTAGACCTTCTGTGGTGTATTTGGTAGCGCCTTGGTTAAGTATTATAAGTCCTAGGTTCAAGTCCCGGTCGGGGTAAAATGAATGATTATTGTTGGTCCCGAATGTGATTTGGAGTTGAATTAAATGTGAAAATGAAACCACGATTGAGCTTGGGGGAAACTGTAATATGAACATAGGGGCATTCACATAGAATACGTTCATTCTTAGTATAGCAGATATATGCTGTAAGGTCTATATCCCTTTTAAGACCTTCTGTGGTGTAGTCGGTAGCGCCTTTTTTTTTAGTAATTATTAGTCCTAGGTTCAAGTCCCAGTCGTTGTAAAAATGATTCATGTTTTCACATATGGTAATTTGCTTATTTGATTATATATATATATATATATATATATATATATATATATATATATATATATATATATATATATATATATATATATATATATATATATATATATATATATATATATATATATATATATATATATATATATATATATATATATATATATAAATAAATATATATACACATATATACATACATATATATATATATATATATATATATATATATATATATATATATATATATATATATATATATATATATATATATATATATATATATATATATATATATATATATATATATATATATGTTCGTTCCGGTATTACGTCACGGACTCCCTTTTCTACCAAGGGCTAGGACGGTTGCCTTCTTTCGAAGGACTTGTTTTGGCAGATGTAAACCTTTCCCTGAGTGCATGCCCTTGCTAACCTCAGACCGTGACGGGGCGCGAACCCTCGACCTGACGCCTCGGAGTCACGGACGCTACCGCTTGAGCCACGGAGACTACTCATATATATATATATATATATATATATATATATATATATATATATATATATATATATATATATATATATATATATATATATATATATATATATATATATATACGCACGTATGCACACACACACATTTGTGCATGCATGAATTCTCCTTTTTTAATGAGCACCAAATTTTTCTCTTCTTGGAAATAATAATCGTTTTATTCTTATGCATTCTTTCGGGAGTGAAATTATGTCTTTAATTTAAAATGTTATTGGCATAAAGATATATGTTTTTTTATTTTACATGATTACATACATGCATACACATATACAAGCGTGCATGTGTGCTTACATGTTCACATATATGTGTACATAAACGTATATACACATCCATACCGCTATATGCTCATAAGAGTATTATATAATGTATATGTATATGCATGCAAGCAAATGAATTATATGTTTGTATGAATGTATGTGTATATAATTGCGCATACGTATTGTATGAATAGATCTAATTTAAATGGCATAAAAAAGGACAGCTTCATGCTGTGTGATTTGCCGTGTTAACAACTTGGTGTATGCGTATTTATATGCATACATGCCTGCATACATGCATCTGTTCGTACATTAATGCATGATTGCTAACTTATTCCTGCATAATCATACGTATTTACATATACATTCATGCATATATGTAAATGCTCATATGTATAAGCGCAAGCTGCGAGTGCTGTATATTACTGAGCCTTAGTGTCAATATTGTGTCCTTCCTTGCTTTAAAAAAATATTTTAATTAAAACTCTTGGGATTTCAGAAACCAATATCTAGAGACATTATGTTTACCCTGAAGCAAAAAATATTTCTGAAAGTTTAGATTTTAATAAAGCAATATGTGTTCCAGTAATACCAATCGATATATTAATAAATATAGAATTATTCATTATTTATTATGTTAATACAATAAGAATTTCTAATATACTAACAGTTTTCCTTCTCTTTGATGTAAACAGTGTTGTCTGTCCAAAGGGAGAATTGTCTTATAGGTTCTAATTTGAAAATTTATCATTCGAAGCTTATGTATGGGAACAGGCTTATGTGCAAAAGACAATTCGGCAGTATATCGAAAATTTATATGAAAAAAAATTTATACAAAAGGATTTTTTTTTTTAAAGAAAGCTCTTCGATTAAAAAGAACACAGTGTCCATGAAATAAACTTTAAAAGAAGGTTAAATTGACTATTAAAATAAACTTTTTATAAGCTGAGGCTTTGGAATAAATAAAGGTGCATATCCATATAGGGCAGGTTTTTTTATGAGCTAAGGGTTTGGAATATTTAGTGATAATTGTTCAGACTTGACACGTTTTCCATAAGATGAGAGTGGGAAATTGGTAGATATTCTCTTCTCTTGAGTTAGTTTATGATATAAAGTTATTAGGAACTATGTCTCTAAGAGCTAAGGCTTTGGAATATCCAGAGGTACTTCTCTCAAAAAGAGTTTTTGTTTATGAATTTAGGCCTGACAACAGTTCTGCAGAAGGGGGTATATTTTAAGAGCTAAGGGGAGAGAGTCTTTTAGAGCTAACCCTTGAATAAAAGTAAATGTACGAAGTAAAGAGTGTCTTTTAGAGCTTGGAAATAGACTTAGCTACATTATATGCAGCTCTTCCAACGTCTTAAATTAAAAAAGATAAAGCAGAGATACTATGATCCTCAGAATTCGCAAAATGAAATATATTCTTGCCTCTTTCGCCTCTTGGCAAGAGGTTCACAGCTGACTTCGGTACTCATCCTCGCTCATCCATTTCGGAGTGAAATGTCCAAAGCTGAAAATCCCTTGTGAGGGACGATATGGTCAAAAGTCCTTTCTTAACTACTCCCCTGGGTAAACTACACAACACAAATGGTTCTTAGGTGCAACTTTTTCATCCCTTAAAAAGGAAAAAAAAAAACAAGACCAATATTGTATATGGAGAAAGTAAACTTATAAACTCGAGACATAATGATGATATATTCTTTTGATTACTACTACTACTACTACTACTACTACTACTACTACTACTACTACTACTACTACTACTACTACTACTACTACTACTACTACTACTACTACTACTACTACTACTACTACTACTACTACAATAATAATGATAATAATAATAATAATAATAATAATAATAATAATAATAATAATAATAATAATAATAATAATAATAATAATAATAATAATAATAATAATAATAATAATAATAATAATAATAATAATAATAATAATAATTTTCATTTGCCAACCAATATACCATGTCCGTTTTAAGCCAGTCTGTTAGCCACAACTGCAACACAAGAACTTCAGGTATCAAGACTTCAGTAATCTCTCTAACCTTTATTTTTAATTATTATTATTTCCCAACAGATCAGGTCAGGCAAATCTCTGCTACCACTTTGACAGTTCTTGGTACTACCTGCATCAGTTCCTGCCCTCTTGTGGGTGCACATGAGAATGTCAAAGGCTTGGGGAGTAATTCATGAGGGGATAAATTGAGGGAAAGACCCGAAGGTAATTGATAGGGAGAAATGTTCCAAAGCATTCTCTGGCATCTCCTGCTGGACTTTTTTTTTTAATTTCCAAATGTACTGTCTATGTTTTTCCTTTGGAGCCGATCAGCTGCATTGAAGGAGAGGAAGTGTAAAATGAGCTAGACACTCCTTCCTTATCTTTAGCTCAGGCAAGCAGCAAACTTGCTGCTTTAATAGTCTCTCAAAACATAAAGTTACAAATTGTACCATTGTCTTTCCTCTCGGCATCGATAATCAAGGTTCAGTCAAGAATCATTCTAATTTTACCTTTATAAATCTATGTACACCCCCCCCCCATTCTGCACTCAGATCTATTCTTTATAAATGTGAGCTTCTCTTTATAATAACTCCCAGAAGTGTACTATGCACTATTTCCACTCAACATCAACTGTATTTAAATTGACCATTTTAATCAATAAATTCTTTAAAAAGTCTTAACTGAAGTCTTCAAATTGTGACCTCTCCGTTTTATTCCTCCTGCAGTCTACTCGTACACTGGTAACCATTTGGAATGAAACATATCCTCTCCATGCTGCTCTGCCTTGCCTCCTCATTGTCTGCTTTGTTGCCAGCTTGCCCTCCAAGAGAATGCTCTATGAACAGGTCTCCGTTCCCTTCAGGTTGGCTCCTGCGTCTCTCAAGATCAGTTAGAGCCACCAATCTGAAGATGTCAACTAGATGGTGATGGACTCTTCTATGCTTCGCCTCGCCTCTCCATGCACCATTGCGTTACCTCCCTGCACCTTCAACTTTGCCACTCAAGAAAAGGACCGACGAGCCCGCACAGGCTTCCCTGCCCATCAGGCTCCTGCATCCTCCCAACATCAGGTAGAGCTACCATTCCATACGCTAAAGAGTTGGAGATGTACGCCCTCATCCCCAAGGCCAACCCTCTACTAGGGGGTGCGGATGGCTTCCTGTTGAAAGCGACGGCCACCCAAAGCGTGTGCCCCCTCTGACTCAAAGGTCCCGGCAGTGTCTTCCTACTTGTCAGGCTGGCTCCTGCACCTTCTGATGTCAGGTAAAGCTGCCTTTCCAGACGTCATCGAGATGGAGACGGATGCACTCATCTCCATGGCCGAGCCCCTATTACAGGCGTAGATGGCTTCGTGTCGAACTATACTCAAAAAAGGTCTTGACAGTGTTCCTCCTTTCAGTCTGGCTCTCGCATTATCCCTACGTCATATGGAGCCACCTTTTCAGACACCCTCGTCTCCAAGACTGACCCCCTGCTACATGCGAAGATGGACTCCTGCAGGTTTCAGTAGCCTTCACCTTTATGCCCTCAGCCACCAACTACTGTAACACAAGACTTTGCACCAGGAAGGTCATCTATGGTGAACAGTTCCTTGCCAGAGGAAAACTGCCTCACTCTTACTCTCTACAGATGAAAACGACG
Organism: Halocaridina rubra; assembly: GCA_037179515.1. NCBI lineage: Eukaryota > Metazoa > Arthropoda > Malacostraca > Decapoda > Atyidae > Halocaridina > Halocaridina rubra. Next base: position 31,014 of record JAXCGZ010013586.1, read on the forward strand.
TGATTGAAGGCACAGACTTCCTCACAACCCCTTGCCCCCTTTGTGGACGTTGTCAACGTTTGGTCAACATTTAAGTAATTAACCGCCGCGGACAGATGGATGGCTCATGTCCACGCAGATCATGTCACCAAATGAAGTGCAACTTAACATAGTCAAAAATCTACTTAGCCTCCAAATTTTCACCCTGAGGCTCAGCATCCAAACTTGCACGGTTCTCCAATGAATGGAATAAATCTTATTTTGTATGTTATAATTTGTATATTTCATTTTAAATTCTATCTTTATATTGTATGTGTCTAGTGTAAGCACAGTTGTGCTTTCTCTTTTCCCAAGAAGGAAGTTTTCAATTCCATTGCCTTTCCTCTTGGGGTCATGCTGATCTTATCTTTATACACCTATAAAAAAAATCCCCAGGCAGCATCCTTAGCTTATCTCTATAAACATGATCTTATATTTATAATAATGCTCCAGGATCCAGGATGAACTACACACTACATTCCAGTCAGCATCAACTGTATGTAAATTGACCATTTTGAACAATATAGTAAGTCTTCTAAAATTCTTCAACATGTCTTCAACTGACGTTTTCAAAATGTGACCTCTTCGTTTCACTCCTTCTACTGCCGACTTACACAAAATATTACCCTGCAAAAAAAAGTAGACTGATTTAATGAGATTAGAAGCTCCACGTACACCCACGGCCCAAAGGGAGCCTCATGCTGCATTTGTTTGTCAGACTACTTCAAGGATAAGGAAGTGAGGGTAATGGTGTGAGACATGTATTCCAAGGACCCTCTGTAACTTAGTAGAACCCTTAAGTACGTAACTATGATGTTTAGGAGCACTGCAAGAACAATATTATTAGGTCTTTGGCTATGTAAAAAGCTAAAAGTCCCCAATATATATTTCGCAAAGGAAACAGAGGAAATGATTGATTAAATCGAAATTACACCAATGATATTTACAAGTATATAAGAGAATAAAAGATATTTAGAATATAAATAAATTATACAACTAATATAAAACATAATTATTCTTGCAAGATAATGCAAAGAAAATAGTAAATAAATCAATGATATAATTAATTATGAACAGGGGCGATATATATATATAATTATTATATATATATATATATATATATATATATATAATTATATATATATTAAATATATATATATATATATATATAATATTATATATAATTATATATATATAATAAGTATAATAATATATATATATATATATATATATATATAAATATATATATATATATATATATATATATATATAATATATATATATATATATATATATATATATATATATATATATATAATATATATCTTATTTGTTTAATAGAATTGCAGAAGAATAATGTGACCAGAGAATGACAGCTCTAATAGGATTTCTATTTTATCTGATGGAAAGCCTTCCCGTTCTCCTATCTGTTCCCCCTCAGTCCTTCGTTCTTTCACAAATAACAAAGCACTTATTCGCACATACATACGCGAATATGTGCTTGCAAAAACACGAATACACTTGATATGTAAGAATACATTTATAAGGTATAAATCCTAGCCCTTAGTAGAAAAGGGAGTTCGTGACGTAAAACCGAATCCATCCAATCCCTGTTTCAGACGACTCCCCACCCGTTTGAAATGCCTCCGCAGTCAAATGAACCTAGTTTGAAGTAATTCCACAGTAGAATGAACCAAGGTTCAGTTGACTCCCCATCACTTGAAACTATCTCGTTTATTCTTTGATGTATTTTGATTTGGAACCACCGATTGTGGTGCTTTGTTGAGGTGTAAAACACCAAATGTGGTGTCTCCTTGGTGTTTAAAGCTCCATTCTGAGCGTTTCCTGACCTTTTTTGGTGTTTCTTAATTTAACTAGTGCGTTGACATTTGCTTGCAGCTCACCACGGCCTTACGAGTCACTTACTTGCACCTCATCAACGCACGTTGGAAACGACTTGGGAAAAAAAGCAAATATCCGAAAGAAGTGTTGGGCATTAGTTATCCAAGACGGCTGCCTAAAACTTGTCCATAAGCCGAACACGAAAGATTTAACAGGTGAGTAGTTTGTTTGTGTAGAAACAAAGAGTGATATAGTGTACTGACCTATTTAATATTTCAACATATGATTGAAGAAGTTCACTTCCTTCGGGTGATTAAGGATCGCCAATACCGGCTCGACACTGAGCGAGAAGGGACTATACTGTCTCATTAATGCATCCACGAAACTAACCCCCAAGACGAAAGTGAACGGATGCATCCTGAACCCCCGTTTGTAACGCTCTCCAGAAGCTGTACCACCGAATCACTCAGTTACGTTATTTCCGCCTTCACCATGTGTCCAAATAGTCGAGGTTCGGCAAGAGGAGATTACTTACAAGTTCTCTTCATTGACGGTTGCAACACAGTGAGCAATCTACAACAACTCTGGTGGACATCTGGTATTCAAGAAAAAATCAGGTCCATCCGGAAAAAAAAAGACCTTCAAGACCAGCAATACTCTTGCCGTTAAAGCAACTGAAGGTGAAGGAAATTGTCTTTTCCGTGCTCTGTCATACGTCATCACTGGAGAAGAGGACTAACACGACGTAGTCAGAAGTTTGATATGTGATTCCATTGCCAGCACTGAAAACATCAAAGTTGAATCAATGCATCAGAACAAAGTGTGGGGAACAACAACAGAGATGTTAGCAGCAGCCTACATGTTTCATGTGAATGTATGTGTGTGGGCAAAGTTTGGTTCTATGTACACATGGCATATACATAGGCCAAAATGCAGAGAAGAAGAAAACGAGTCTGTGTACCTCGAAGAAAAAGCATGCTACCATTTTAATATAGTTATTTATGTGTAATGTGCACATGATTAGTGATTAGCTTTTGGATGGGAGACAACATTAATGTACTGTATTAATGTAATGCAGTGTGATTAGTGATTAGTTTTTGTATGGGAGTCAACATCAATATATCTTTTTCATCTAATAATGTGTCATTTTAACCTGATGGGGAGTCATATGAAAGCAGTTTCAGTTGACTGGGGAATGCTGTCTACCTAGTTTCAAATGACTGGGGAGTGCTTTAAAACTAGTTTCAAGAGACTTAGGGAGTCATGTTTAGGAGGGGTATCCTGAAACGTCTACACTGGCTTAAAGAAAATACCAATTGGGGTGGACGGATAAGATTGGTTGATATTAAATATACCGCTGAAAATGCATTGCCTTTTAGGTAGTCCCCGTTAACTTGGCTGCCTAGGTGTGTATACCATTAGATGTGAAGGCCCATTGTAAGATAGCAACTTCACAACTATTTACAGATATAGAGTATATCTTTCAACTCGGGATTCATTTGTACAAATTACGATGCGTGGAGTTAAAGTCAGAACAGTAAGCTGAGGAGCCTGTGTATTGATAACAACAATAATGCCTATCCTGAATATCTGATGATATTTAATGAGTAAATTATATAAAGTTTAAAGGTTATACCCTCTCTCTAGTAATTCATCATCTATAAGCCATTTTTTTTAATTTGCCTATCCATTAAAACCTGTTACAATGAGGGTAAACATTTGATGATAATAATAAACTATATGGAAATATCCTTATTGATTTTGTTTTTACTTATTTTTTTTATTTATTTCGAACCCTCGGAAACCTTAGAAAAGTAATTGAAATTTTAGAGGTGAGGTTGAGGCTAGAAATACTGGGGAGGGGGCCGAGATATCTGGTTCTCAAACTTTTTCTATGACTGACTTCCTTCTTTTCTGCAGATATGTACCTTTGAACATAGAAAAGAATGAAATGATGAATGATATTTTCATTGTTCCCACAACTTTGATGTCTTGTTTTTCCTGACCCTAATGATATAACAGGTACTTGATATGCAGAAGAAATGGCACTTACCTTCTCCTAATCGCAAGGGAGCTGTGGTGATGAGACCCTGTTCGAGATAAGTTAAAGCATTGAGCCCATGACCTCTTGGGTGGGAATTTTGTTTCTATATATATATATATATATATATATATATATATATATATATATATATATATATATATATATATATATATATATATATATATATATATATATATATATATATATATATATATATATAAGTCCTAGGTTCGAGTCCCGGTCGGGGTAAAAAAAAAATGATTCATATATATATATATATATAAACAGATGTGAAAACACGAACCATATTTTCCTTCTGATTGGAATTCGAACTTAGGACACCTAATTACTTCACAAAGGCGCCATCAATTACACCATTGAAGGTCAAAAATGAAGACACAAACCTTACAGCAAACTGCTATACTAGGAATTAACACACTCTTTCTGAATGCCTTTTTGTTCATAATACAGCTTCTCCTATCCTCATTATTGGCTTGGTTTTTTGTATTTAATTCAAATCCCACCTATACTGGCTTAAATAATATTCAAGCATATTTACATATATGAATGCATGAACCATATTTTACCCCTGACCGGGACTCAAACCTAACACAAATAATTCCTGTGCCAAGTCTCTACCAACTACACCACTGAAGATCTAAAAAGTAGCATATAGCTGTAAGGTTTGCTTCATTTTTAGACCTTCATTGCTGTACCTGGTGTGGTAACGTCTTCACACAGTAATTATGTGTCTTAGGTTCGAATGAGGGTCAGGGGTAAAATATGGTTCATGGATTCACATTTGTTAATGTGTTTATTTGATTTTTGTTGAAACCTATATAGCTTTGATTTGAGTATAATGTGAAAGACAAAGCCACGAGTGAGGTTATGGGAAGTTGTATTATGAACAAAAAGGTATTCAGAGAGAATGTATTCATTCCTATTATAGCAGTTAGCTGCAAGGTTCTTTTTTTTTTTTTAGACTTTCAGTGGTGTTGTTGATAGCGCCTTGGTTAGGAGCAAAATATGGTTAATGTTTTCACATCTGTTAATGTGTTTATCTGATTATTATTGAAGCCTATAAATCTGGGATTTGAATTAAATGAGAAAAACGAAGCCCCGAGTGAAGTTAGGAGAGGCTGTAATATTAAAAAAAAAAAGGCATTCAGAAATATTACATCCATTCCTAGTATAATAGTGAGTGTAAGGTTTGCTCTTGTTTTAGACCTTCAGTAGCGTAGTTGGTAGAAAACTTGGCACAGAAATTACGTTCCTTAGGTTTGAATCACGGTCAAAGCTAAAATATGGTTCATGATTGCACATCTGTTAATGTGCTTATTTAATATTTTTAAGCCTATAAAGCTGGGATTTGAAGTAAATGTGAAAGACAGTGATACTGGTGAGGTTATGGGAAGCTGAGGTACTGTGTCAGCAACTATTGGTGGAGGGTTGCATGGATTGGACTGTGAATTGTTGAGTCCTTTTATCCTTGAAAACATTAGAATCCTTTAATAACTGCTTCATTATTGAAAATACCACCAACCTTTCAATGAGTGTTGAGTGAATTCTTTATCCATCATTCAAAATGATAAGTTCAAAGTTCTTTTTATCGGTTTTTATTGTTGACTTAAAATATTTATAAACTGGTAATTTGTATTTTAGAGAGATGTGTAGATTCCATTCTGTTTGCTAGTCAGTATATGGAAGTGATTTTTAATTCTTATTATGCTCAAGTTTTCTTTCTTTTGTTTAGGAGACCCTGCTTACTTTGGCGAAAGAAGGCAGTATGCATTATCTATCAATAAACAGTGGCTCCTTCCCCCTTATAGAGAGGTGGCCGAGCCAAAGAGCACATTCACTACGAGCCAAGGCACACCTTAATCACACCAATAAGCTCCTGGGGGGGGGGAAAGGGTTGTCACATTTTTATTAATCTTACTAAAACTTTTATTCAAGTAAGCTGTTCTATTATGTAAATACTCTGCAATCACAAAAGCTTGTGATTCCAAAAACAAGAACAAGGAAAGCAGTCAGAAATGAAGTCTTTCAGGGGTTCCAAGCTTTGGAACAGATTGCCTGAAGACAAAAGAATTAGAAACAGTGTCAGCAAGCAAAAAAAACATAACAGATTTTGTGTGGCTGAAAAGGTAAGTGAATGGCTCTATGTTAGTATGAATGGATATGACATTGTTGAAAAATGTGTAATTTGTACGTAAATGTTGCGAATATTTATATATATATATATATATATATATATATATATATATATATATATATATATATATATATATATATATATATATATATATATATATATATATATATATATATATATATGTATGTATGTATTTATACCTTATAAGTAAAAATAGATTTACATGCACTCAAAGTGTTACAGTTTTCTATAGGTGTTCTGATATTTTTACATTGTCTTTTCTACTGCATATGCATTAAATTAATACCCACTGTATTCTTTGTGAAATTAAAGCATTTAAATAGCTTATGTGTTTGGTCTTCATTTTTTCTTCCTTTCTCCTGAAATGTAGACAAAATATTACCTCTGTATTCACGTGCATGCAGTAAAGTAATATTCCCTCTATGTATTAAAAATTCAAGCAAAATATTAAGAATGGGTATGTGCCTTGACTTGGCCACCCCCTGACAAATAGATTGTGGCTTTTACATGTAGGCGAAGAATATTGTTTAAAGTAACATACAAAAGAAGGGAGATGCAAAAAGCTTCATTTTTTACTCTAGAATAAATTAGACCAGTAAATTTCTTTTCCGCTCTCGGTCCTGTTATAGATAGGTGCCATCTTCCCTGTCCTGTGGGTTCCCAAAGGTCACGTTTGAATAGATCGTAATTCCGATCAAGTTTAATTTATAATAGAAATGTGACTCTTGCCAAATCTCTCTCTCTCTCTCTCTCTCTCTCTCTCTCTCTCTCTCTCTCTCTCTCTCTCTCTCTGTATGTATATATATATATATATATATATATATATATATATATATATATATATATTATATATATATATATATATATATATATATATATATATATATATATATATATATATATATATATATATATATATATATATATATATATATATATATATATATATATATATATATGCATATATATATATATATATATATATATATATATATATATATATATATATATATATATATATATATATATATATATATATATATATATTGTATATATATATATATATATATATATATATATATATATATATATATATATATATATATATGCATATATATATATATATATATATATATATATATATATATATATATATATATATATATATATATATATGTATGTATGTATGTATGTATGTATGTATGTATGTATGTATGTATGTATGTATGTATGTATGTATGTATGTATGTATGTATGTATGTATGTATGTATGTATGTATGTATGTATGTATGTATGTATGTATGTATGTATGTATGTATGTATGTATGTATGTATGTATGTATGTATGTATGCATGCATGTATATATATATATATATATATATATATATATATATATATATATATATATATATATATATATATATATATATATATATATATATATATATATATATATATATATATATATATATATATATATATATATATATATGCGTGTATGTATGTATGTATGTATGTATGTATGTATGTATGTAAGTATATATATATATATATATATATATATATATATATATATATATATATATATATATATATATATATATATATATATATATATATATATATATATATCTTTTTCTCTCTTTCTCACTCTATCTCTCTTTCTAAATTCATTTTTAAAAGTGCTATCATTTTACTAAATGCCAAATATTGGAAAAAATAATATCTTTTAGTTAAGACAACTGACTTTCATGTAAATCTCATGTGGAGATTTGTAGTTCGCGGATTGGTCGGTACAGAGATTGCTTCTTCCCACCCACCTCCAGACTTTGGAACTCTCTTCCTCCTTCTGTTTTTCCTAATTCTTATAATCTGTCTTCCTTAAAATGTGAGTCTATCGTCATCTAAGGGTCTAATGCTGTCATATTGCTAGGTCGTCAGTACTTTGGATATTTTTTCAGCATGTCCTTTTCCTATTATAAATCATTCCCCTATATTTGCCTTGTCTTTAAGATTCTACTTTTTCTACGTCTTAATGTTTTCTTGGTGCCAGGAGATGATGAGGGAAATATTCCTGCCTGGCCTAGTGTCACAATCTTAAAAGAAAGCTATTAAGAAGATATTTTTGTAAATAAAGCACTAGGTAAGTTTGTTGTATCGACCTTTTTAATATCGTTCTCGTCTCTTCTATGAAATTGATATTATTATCTGAAAGCTTTATATATTAATTTATGAGTGTAATCTTCTATACTGGCAACTATTCCTGTGTTCATAAAAGGTCGCTGTTTCTCGCAAGCTCCTTGGAGACTAAGGTTTTGGATTAATGCTTTACTGCCGGATGCTCCTCCTGATACAAGTTTTCTCCCTTGATTCGGTCTTGATACCGGAACCAAGTTGAACTCACGTGCCCCTCCAGTGGGTGATTTTTTTTTTTTTTTATGGATACATTTTGTCGTAATACTGCAATAAAAGTTGGACTCATTTGCTGTTGTGTAAACTCATCTTATCACTACACTCTTCCTTTTAAGGTTCCACTCATCCAAAGTTGTACAATTTTATCCTTTATATGGACACAAGATACTTTCAGTTGAGTAATGCCGCTACTCTCAATTATGTTTTTTTTTTATTCCCATGAAGAATATTTGTATGAACCATCTTAGGAATCGCTCAAATATTTTTTTTTATTCCCATGAAGAATATATGCATGAACCATCTTGGCCAGCCGAGTTCAGGACTTCCTCGTGTGGAGACAGGTGTATTCACTCATCTACCTAAGGGTTCTTTACTGGAAATTTTCAATATATGTTAAATTGTACAACTATAACTGGTCCTGGGAGATTCTTTCTAGTTTGCTTACAATATATAATTAAACCCTTAACTTGTATTACTAGGTATCTTTATCAGATGAAACTTTCACAAATGACATTAGTGAAACTGAGTTCAGAATTGGAGATGACTACGATCAACAAAGGCTCGCGCACATCTGTTCCGTGTTTGTGAATATGATTAAGCTGAATGTCATTTCCGTTGGTACAAGTATTTTCAGCTCAATGTAGATTTTAACATCTCTATTTATATAACAATTTCTCATATTCCATTATTGTCTTTACACAGAAACCTGACTTTCTTAAAGTTTGGTTAATTCTTACGCTCGTCTCAGCTTCTTTTGGTGTGCTGGACTCAGGATATACAAATGCATTATTTGATCGGTGTTTGTGAGGCTTGACCTTAAGTTTTAGTTGAACTTAATCTCATTAATAGATTTCAGGGGATTCTTGGATAAATAATTAAAGCATGATGTCAGAAAATGAATAAAATTGTAAATTTTCTTTACCTATATTGTGTAAGTTCACCAAAGCGGCAATGATATTGGCCCTGGCTCAATACATAGTTAATTCATCTTTTTAGAATACTTTTGTAAAATATCTGAGTTTTCAGCGACCCCATTTAAATGGTGAAAGGTATAAAAAGACGATCGTAATGACCTTCACTTGGTAGCCCCTATTTTGAAGTTAAATGAGAAAACTCTGAGATATGGTAGGAGTGCATTTCACGAACTCGGGCTTCTATGAGAGCAGTAATACCTGATCTGTTCTTGTTGCTGAAAGAGAGAGAGAGAGAGAGAGAGAGAGAGAGAGAGAGAGAGAGAGAGAGAGAGAGAGAGAGAGAGAGAGAGAGAGAGAGAGAGAGAGAGAGAGAGAGAGAGAGAGAGAGAGAGAGAGAGAGAGAGAAAGTGCTTAGATACTGTGCCAAAGCAGTACCTCCAATTCTTCTTCGTTCTGAAAAAAAAAAAAAATCACCAAAATCCTAATTTGTCGGTGTGGCTTTGGGGTTTCCACCCGAGCAAGTAGAGTAATAGCACTTCAATGCCAAAGGGCACATGCCTTTTAGATTCCTCGAATGCAATTATAACCTTTCGTACGAAAATCTTCATTGCCTTCAGTTTTTACTGGATTGAATATTATATGTTAAATAATGACACCTGTATGGATCATTTTCCTGCGTGGATATACTTTTGTAATAATAATAATAATAATAATAATAATAATAATAATAATAATAATAATAATAATAATAATAATAATAATAATAATAATAATAACAATAATAATAACAATAATAATAATAATAATAATAATAATAATAATAATAATAATAATAATAATAATAATAATAATAATAATAATAATAATAATGATAATAATAATTATTATTATTATTATTATTATTATTATTATTATTATTATTATTATTATTATTATTATTAATAGTAGTAGTAGTAGTAGTAGTAGTAGTAGTAGTAGTAGTAGTAGTATTAGGAGTAGTAGTAGTAGTAATGTTATTATTTTTTTGTTACTTTCATTATCATTATTATATTTGTTCTTGTTTTTATTATTGCATTAATAATCTATCTATATGCATAAGTTATTTTTCCCCTTATAAGGGGAATGGCTGAGTCGAGGCAAACTGCTTTGACTCTTTGGGGAGAGAAAATGCAGAGGAGGGGCAGTTCTTTCGCTCATCTCCATTTTGTCGATTCTTATGATGCGCAGGGGAACACGGAGGAAGTATTCTAGCCCCCTCCCTCAGTAATAATAATAATAATAATAATAATAATAATAATAATAATAATAATAATAATAATAATAATAATAATAATAATGATAATAATAATAATAATAATAATAATAATAATGATAATAATAATAATAATAATAATAATAATAATAATAATAATAATAATAATAATGTTAATACTAATAATAATAATAATAATAATAATAATAATAATAATAATAATAATAATAATAATAATAATAATAATAATAATAATAATAATAATAATGATAACAATTATGATAATAATATGACAATAGTAATAACAATAGTAATAATAATGAAGAAACGGATATTTTCAGAAATATGGCATTATTTTTTAAGCCAGATATCCCAGTATTACACCAAATTCCCACATTTGTCACATATGAGCTTTTCTCATACCTTCTTTTGATATTTAGGATGACAAATAATCTTTTACTAAGAAGGTGTAACGCAAAGATATATAGCAGAGAATAATTCATGAAAGTACTGCTGAAGCAATAGAGTATCTATTATGCCTTTAGTATTTATTAGCACCAGCCACCCGTTGAAATGCTGCGACTGAAGGTATTACAGATTCAAGATGGACTGGTGCAGGCAGCTCTAGGTTGAGTGTTTCTTCGGACGCGTTTCTTTACTTATGCCTACATCTACATCATATATTCTGGCGTATTCATCACATATTTCTTACTAGCCCATTACATTTGATAAATTACAACACTCAATTTTTTTTTGCTCTCTTTTTACTCATTTTTGCTATATTTTTGGAATTTCCATAGCTTATGGGCCCCAGTACCCAGCTTAGAGGGGTGCCAGGAATCCCCAGGGAGCTTGTTTACTCCACAATTGGCGTGAGGGTAGATTTGCTTGGTGGTAGTAATGGTTCTGCCGTTGACCTTGCATCACTTGAAATATCTGCTTCTTTCACTCTTCACTTTTCTAACAGTCTTGATCTGAGCTTTAATCTTTCAACTCTGGAACAGCACTTGGGTACTTCTCTCCCTAACCTCCTTCATTCTTTTTGAAACCCAGCATTCTAGCCAAGCTTCCACGGATCCATTTCGAATATCTCACTACAACCTGTATTCTTGTTTCCATTCCAAAGGTGGCGTTTTTGCCTACTGCAACACTAACACTTCTATTGCAAGGCTCATAGACTTTGAATCTCCTGACTATTATGATCTCTGGCAGAAAATCTATCTCTCCACTACCACAATATTTATTTGCTTCTTCTACTGTTCTCTAAAATCCACTGACTGTGTCTTTCTTTAAATATCTGTCCTTTTGTAATGAGTCCTTACTATTTCCTCACCCACATGCTGAAGCTCTCTATATTGGGGACTTCAATGTACACCACAGTGAGTGGCTTAATTCTTCTCACACTGATGTGGGTAGAAGTAAGTCTCTTGGTTTCTCTGTTTCTCACGATCTGGAACAGATTATCAAAAATCCTACTCGTGTTCCTGATCGACACGAACATGCAGGCAGCACTCTTGACCTAGTTCTTACTTCTAATCCTTCAAACTATTCATATTCAGTGCATTCCCCTCTTTGGAAATCTGTCCAGTCTGTGATCCCAGTCTTTTCCATTTTCGCTCCCCCTCCATTAATTCCTCCTACCCAGTGCCGCCTTCGGCACTTTGAGCATACCCAACGTGAAGATGTGCCCAACTTCCTCTTTGACTTCTCATGGGATGACTACTGCTTTCGGTCTCACAGCCCTGATCAGGTAGCCAAAAAAGATGCTGAGATCATAACCTCGGAAAAGGAGGCATTCATCCCCACCTCTATGAAAACTTCTTTTCCCTCTAGTCCTTCGTTTGATCGTGCTTTCTCCATGGCTATTCAGGCCAGGGATCAGGCACACCTACCAAGATTCTCCTTCTGATTTTACTTGCTCTTTTCTTTATTATAGCTAGGAATCGCTTTTCTGCTCAGATTCGAAGGCATAAGGCTTCCTTTATAACAAGGAAAGTTGATGACCTTAACTCCTCTGTCACTGATAAATGTTTCTGGTGCTTAGCCAAAAACCTCACCAAACATTTTTGTAACTCAAGCTTTTCCCCTCTTATTCGTTCTGAGGGCTCTATAGCTTGCTATCCCACTAACAAAGCCACTCTTTTTGCTCTCATTTTTCTGCCAACTCTACCATAAACGATTCCACCTCACCAGTTCTTCATTCATTACCCTTCTCTAACCATATACGCTCTCTTACCATTTCTTCATGCAAAGTTCATAAGGTTTTTCGCTCGTTAAGCATGAACAAAGCATCTGGTCTCGATGGTATCCCTGCTAGGTTCCTTAGGGAGCTTGCAGATGAATGGGCTCCCGTGCTTTGCCGTCTTGCCTCTTTTTCTCAACTAGAATATATCCTTCATCTTGGAAGCATGCTCTAGTGCGATGGGTTCCAAAGAAGGGTAACCACTCTATTTCTTCATACTACCGAGCCCATCGCCCTAACCTCTTCTATTGCTAATGTTTTCAAAACTGTGCTCAATTCCCACTTCTTGAAACATATTGAATCTGATTCGCCTATCTCCCATCTCCAACATGGCTTCTGCAAGGCAAGATCCACTGGTGACCTCCTGTTCAATCTTACTCATGTATGGGCATCTTCACTAAGGAATTATGGGGAGCCCTTCGTGGTCGCCTTTGATATCTCTAAGCCTTTTAACAGTGTCAGGCACAGTGCCTCTGTTGTTCAAACTCCCTGCTTATGGCTTTACCCATTTTCTCTGTTCTCTGATTACCAGTTTCTTTCTAACCGTTTTGTATCTGTAGTTGTTGATGGTACAACATCTAGCCCATTCACTGTTACCAGTGATGTTGCCCAGGGCTCTGTTCTTTCACCGATTTTGATCCTTCTCTTCATCAACGATCTTCTTCAGTCCCCATCCTCCTCTCTTCTTTACGCCTATGTCGACGATTCTACCCTTCATTTTTCCTTTGCCTTATCATCACAACCTTCATCTGCTATTCGAAATTAGTCTAGAATCACTCTTTCTTCTGCTCTCAACTCCAATTTAGTCAAGATTAATACCTCTAAGATAGCCCTATTGTCTTTGATGCTAACGAAATATACAATCTGTATTCTGTTAACGTATTTCGTAACAAGAAAGCCTCTAACTTGTCTTGGAGAAATCACATTATTCAAATTTCAAAATATGCATCCAAAATATTTGGGGTTTTATTTCGTTATTTTCATTGCTTTTCCTCTTTACATATAACTATATTCTATAAAGGTGTTCTGTTCATGCTTAGAATATACATATGGGATGCTCCTTCATATTCTTATCAACTTGATAGGGCTGTATCTAAGGCAGTCAGACTCATTAATGACAATTCTCTTCTTTTAAATCTGAATTTATTTTTATTTACCGTAAGGTATCATCCCTTTCTATGTTCTATTGCTACTACTTCCAGCTCCGCTCTGGTGAGTTGAATTCCTTCCCCACTACTGAGACCACATCACACTTGTCAAACGGCTCTTCTCACAGGTACTGTGAAGAGATTTGTGGCCCACAGATTGGTCGTTGCAATGCCTGCTTCTTCCCATCTACCTCCAGACTCTGGAACTTCTTCCTCCTTCAGTTTTTTTCTAATTCTTATAACCTATCTTCCTTAAAAAACTGATCTATCGTCATCTCAGGCCTAATCCTGCCATATCTCTTGGTCCCCAGTACTTCAACTATTCTTTCAGCCTGTCCTTTTCCTATTGTGTATCATTATCTCATCTCCACCTTGTCCATAACATTTTACTTTTTCTTCATCTTAATGTTTTCTTCGTGCCTGGCCTTTATTGATGAGGGCAGTTTTCTTGCCTTCCCAGTGTCACACTCATAAAAAAGAAAAAAATATTTTGTGTGGAGCCTCTTGAGTCTTACAAAGCCGGCATTCTTTAGAGGTAAAATTCGAGCAGTGACTGCAAGAGATCATTCTTGAACGCAAGACCTTCAGAAAGATTTTCAGATGTCTCAAAAGCTTGTCATTACTGATCAGTTTTACGTTCTAAGATCATCTTAGCCTTCGGTCTGTCTTTCAGGATTGCCTCAATGTGAATATTCTGACCATTTATTTCGAAACAAAAAAAAATTCTATCCAAGAGTCGCTCATCAGATTTTGATCTCGTTTTCTCAAAAGCATGGCTTACTTTCGTGGAGAAAACACGTTTTGTCAGCATCCAATATGCTTCCTGATTCCTTCTAGAATAAAATCACATTTTGCAAAATTCAGCTTCTGGCCATCTCTTTCCCTCTTCCTTGATTACCCATAAGAGATGCTTTACCGTGAAAAATAAATATTCTCACGTAACTTGGAGCCCGACACACTAAAAGTATCTCTTAATGTCTCCAATTTCTTCCTGTCTCAATGCCCAGATCCTGTCATTCTGAAAACGAGGACGTCAAAAGGTGTAGATAAAGAAGTTGTTGCCTGGGCAGAGGTGAAGGAAGTCTTCCTTCTACCAATGAGACAAAAAGTCACAACGTTAAAAGGCCGTTATCAGCAGTTAAGACGTATTTTATGGGCTTTGAAAATGTGTGAATGTCCTCATCCTTTGTTGTAAGTGGCACTGACGAACCAACTGCCGATTCTCAGTGTTTCTTTAGTCCTCATTGGTCTTTTGCACAATAGTTGCATTGCTTCTTCGTCGCTGCCTGCACGATTTTGCAGTGATGTCTGCTTTCCTGGGAGAGATTCTTTTTGGTGCACCAAAACCAAAGTTCCTGTGGATATTACCGTATCACTTCTTCCAATTTTCAGTAGCCCATCCTTCACTTAGACCAAGTTTCTTGACAAACCAACTGCAGAAAAGAAATGTAACTCAAGCTTTCATGGACTCACAGTAGGCGTTTGTCCAGATTAGGTCAACAACAGCTTCACTGTCTCCATATCTGAAAGCCATACATAGTTGCGAGCCCATCAGCAAATTATATCTTGAAAGCAATGAAAAGCAAATTTGTAAATAACGAAAATGCACACTGCACAGATTTTTTCTTTGTCCAATAGCAAAAGGTTACATACCCCCCATATATATATATATATATATATATATATATATATATATATATATATATATATATATATATATATATATATATATATATTATATATATATATATATATATATATATATATATATATATATATATATATATATATATATATATATATATATATATCATATATATATATATATATATATATATATATATATATATATATATATATATATATATATATATATATATATATATATATATATATATATATATATATATATATATATACATTTATCATATTTTGTCCCTGGCCAGCTCTCGAACATAAGACATAATTAGCGTGTCAAGGTGCTACCAACTACACCACTAAAGGTCTTTTAACTGCTATAATAGGTAATGAACACATTCTTTCTGATTACTCTTTCGTTTCGTATTGCAAATTATTCCCAACGTTACAAGTGGTTTCGTTTCTGCATTTAATTCTAATCCCATTCTGTATAGACATAAATAATAATCAAATAAACACCTTAACATATGTGAAAATATGAATCATATTTTACCCCTTGCAGGAATTCAAACCTAAGATACATACTCACCATGTCGGGATGCTACCAACTACACCAATGAAGTCTTTAAATAAGAAACAAACCTCACAGCTAACTTCTATGATAGAGAATTAATTCATTCATTTTGAATGCTTTTCTGTTTATATTGGAGTATCTTCCCTACCTCACCCATGGCTTTGTATCGCATTTAATTGATTTCCCATGCAACATATACATCAATGATAATCCAACTCAAAGTTAAATCTTTCTTCAGTTACGGATCTATTTCCATAGATACATCAACTCCAAATACTCTGATGCATAGTTACACATCTATTATCATCCCTTCACATCTGACAAGTAACAACACTCTCCACCTTTCTTCATCATTTTTTCTCTCATTTGTTTTCTTGGTGTCCGGCCCCGATGAGAGCGATTTCCTTTTTTACCATCTCGGTTTCGCACTCATAATGACCGTTCCAAGTTAGCCTGTGAGCTTCTTTGGTCTTAAAAACTAATGAAAAACAAAAATAATGTAGTGGCGTCTCTTGTGTAGTATTCCCTGTCAACTCAACGTGCTCAGTACGTTTATCGTTAGATGCATGTGAGCATTGGTTGAACAGTTTTTCACCGAACTAGGTCTTCGATCAGGGCAAAAATGCTGGTCTGAGCACCGATTGCATAAAAAAAATGAATAAAAAATATTGAAACTCAATTAACATAATCAGATTATTAAATCTGTATTCAATAAAATGATTCCAGTAAATAAGATACGGGAACAAATTGATCGTTTTGGCCATAAATGAAAATGGAAAAACATGCTCTTTCCTTTTTTGGGGGGGTAAGTTGCTAGTCATTGCTGCTAATATTGACAGTGAGAGCAAATTAGACAGTCAAAGATGTTGAATTTCCAGAGGCGCTGTTGGCAATGGAAGAAGGCAATTGGACATTAAGAGGGTGGTGAATTTAAGAGAATGAAAAATTGAGTGAATAAATCACAGGGCAGAGAATGATATTCAGCATTGTTGTTAAAGATCATATTTAGGGAAAATCATAGCCTTAGGGACCTTATCACATGGAGAAGCTATTCACGAGGTATTATTTTATAATGGAATTCGCATACATATGAGTTTCAGTGTTGGGAGTACTGCTGTTGTATAAGTTCCGATTTAAGAATCAAGAAAGAATGCAGTTTCTGGAGCCAATGTACAACTTGCAGTTCAGGGATCAATATGGAAATTGGTAATGAAATTATTTTTTAGGCCAATCTTACTCTTGGGAGCGTTGTTTGCAGATAAGTTGCTATTCAGGACAAATAATCAGGTTGGTAATGGAAATAATCATAAAGGAAAATATTAGTCTTGGCAGCATTGTTATCTGATGAGTTGCAATTCAAGATTTATTAGAAGTAATAAGGAAGGTAATAGAATTTCAGAATATTGTTGGGACTTGCGACTTATATAAGCAAGTAGTTTTCAACTAATGACTACTAGAATTATTTCATTTATCGTTAAATATAGTAATTCTTCTCTTTAGTCTCCGTGGCAAAATGGTAGCGTCTGCGACTCTGAGGCGGTAGGTCGAGGGTTCGCGCCCCGTCAAGGACTGAGATTAGTAAGGGCATACTTTCAGGGTAACGATTACATTTGCCAAAACAAGTCCTTCGTAAGAAGGCAACCGTCCTAGCCCTTGGTAGAAAAGGGAGTTCGTGACGTAAAACCGAATCCATATAGTAATTCTTCTCTTTATTTGTAAGGCTGAAGATAATTATAAGCCTTGTTTTAAGAGCTAAGTACTGCCTTGAGATCGCATTAGATTTCTGTAAATATGGTTTTAGCTACTAGCCGTCACTTCCTTTAATATTTGAAATTGCAATTAACTTGAGGAAAATTCTCTCTCTCTCTCTCTCTCTCTCCTCTCTCTCTCTCTCTCTCTCTCCTCTCTCCTCTCTCTCTCTCTCTCTCTCTCTCTCTCTCTCTCCTCATTTACAAGGATGTTTTTTGTCTAGGGTACTATAATATCTAGAGATTATGATATTGGCAAACAACTGCAGAAGAGGATATCCTTGCCTTCATGAAAGCGTTAACTCTACCCTCAGCACCACACTTGTAATGACGTAACCACTTAGCCCTACTGAATTGATGGAAATTACAGCGCTGAATATATGAAATTATATATAATATTGGTTTATTCCGCTATTTATTCGTTTATTTAGGCTATTTGATTATTTGCATTTGTTTAGTTGTTTAATTTTTATTCGCTTTCTTTAATTTATTAGTTATCTCTTATTGATTTTTGTTTACAAATTTATATGTTTATTAACACATTTCTGTAAACATGTATTTCTTAAAAATCTGGCTGAATGATCTTTTAAGCTTATTCGCAAGCATTTGTTTGTTGACCAACGTGATATTGGGGGTTTTGTTTTGTTTTCGCCATTACTTTTCCTCTTTACAGTTACTTAAAATTTATAAATATCTTATCCGTCCCTGCTTAGAATACTGCTCACATATCTGGGGTGCTTCTTCTTATAGTTATCTCCTAGATAGGGTTGAATCTAAGGTAGTCAAACTCATTAATGATCCTTCTCTTACTTCTAATCTGGATTCTCTCTCTCTTCGCCGTAAGGTATCTTCCTTTTCTCTTTTCTATCGCTACTACGTCCATTGCTGCTCTGATGAGTTGGCGTGTTGCATCCCTCTCCCACTGCGGAGGCCGCGTAACACTCGCCAAGTGACCTCATCTCACAGGTACTGTGTGG
>JAXCGZ010013586.1:55000-62500 GCA_037179515.1 Halocaridina rubra
TATGCATATACATATACATATACACATACATATACATATACATATACATCTACATATACATATACATATACATATACATATACATATAGATATATATATATATATATACTATATAGATATATATATATATTGTATACTATATATAGTATATATATATAGTATATAGTATATTCTAATTATAGTCATATCACTATATATATATATATATTTATATATATTATATATATCTATATATATAAATATATATATTATAATTTAAACATTTTCTCGATTGTTTTAAATAGCTTTCGCAATTTGACTTATAATTTTCATTAAAAGTATTTCAAAGAAAAAAAATAATATATGAATTTCGTTATAGCTTACCATTTCTATTTCATAGAAAACAGAAGGTATAGAGTAAAAGAAAATGGTACTTTGTGTAAATGCATGGGGAACTATTTCTCTCTCTCTCTCTCTCTCTCTCTCTCTCTCTCTCTCTCTCTCTCTCTCTCTCTCTCTCTCTCTCTCTCTCTCTCTCTCTCTCCTCTCTCTCTCTCTCTCTCTCTCTCTCTCTCTCTCTCTCTCTCTCTCTCTCTCTCTCTCTCTCTCTCTCTCTCTCTCTCTCTCTCCATCATCATCAGCATTTGTTAGCTTCACGATTGTTTGCTATTTATTCAACCCTTGCTAAATTTAGATCAGCAGAAGACAACTTTTTTTTGAAGGAAGGCGACGAAGAATAAAATAGTGGGAGGTGAGACTAACAAATCATTAGAATTTCAAGTCAATGAACATAAATATAACGCTCGAAATTGTCAGTCTTCCAGTGCTTTGTTCAAGGATTATGCTTATTGCAATCACCATATTGACTGGAACAAATCCTCTATCTTTGGAAGAAGTAGTGATATTATTACTAGAAACATCTTTGAATCTACTAATAATTAACTTAACCGAGCAGCACAATATCAACTCAAATCATGGTTTAATTGTACTTTATCCAATATTATCAAGTATGCTTTATTCAATTTTGAAATATGTAATTTTGGAAATAACGTAAGTTCTTTTTTATTAGTTTCTTTTTATCCATAATTGATTAATTCCTTTTTAAAACAGTTGTTATTCTTTTTGTTTTACTATTGTTTCACCTTTATTTTCTGTCATTTCATGATTAATATATTTATAATAATATTGTTATTAGTATTTCAAATATTATCGTTTTGATTTTTCAGATTTTTTTTTTTACTGTGTATATCATTAATTTTTTTTTATTGTTGTACTGTTGTTAATTTTATTTTTTGATTAATATTACTTCTATAGTTATTATATTTATTATTATTATTATTATTATTATTACTATTATTATTATTATTATTATTATTATTATTATTATTATTATTATTATTATTATTATTATTATTATTATTACTTATATTTTCATTATTATTATTATTATTATTATTATTATTATTATTGTTATTATTATTATTATTATTATTATTATTATTATTATTATTATTATTATTATTATTATTATTATTATTATTATTATTATTATTACTAAATATAGCGTGTCTGTTCCTTTTTTAGCATTATTCTCAGCAAAGTAATATGAGCCCATTTGACCGTACCTTATTTACTTTGTGCTTACACCCCAATAAACTAATTTAGCATATGTCATAGTCATAGTCATAGTCATAGATTTTATTGCCAAATATTTAGTATACATACAGGATTAAATATGTACATTATATTCAGAGGCACTAGCCTGCTGAGCAAGAGCTCCCAGGCAGTTTAATATACATTTCACATAAATTAAAGTATGACGGCAATAGTTAACAAAAGCTTCAATATAGCAATCTCATACTTATCTTGTAATAAAACAAAACAGTAGCCTGACCTTAACCTGGACATAATGATACACTAATACTGTAATAATTATTAATCAACAGCTGCTTGATTTTGCCTAGTAAATAAATGCTGTTTGAGTTTCTTTTTAAATAAAGTTGTGCCAGTTATTGTTTTTAAATCTTCTGGTAATGCATTCCAACATTTTGGGCCAAAACAGTGAACAGAAAATTTGTACAAGGTTGTTCTCGGCTGTGGACTTATCAAATTTATATTGTTACCTCTGGTTCCATGGTTGTGTTGAATAGATCTAGATAATTTTCTGTTATCATTAACATCACTATGTATAATAATAAGACAGAAATATTGTATCAAGTAATTAAATTTAAGCAAGTTTAGCTCCTTGAATAATGAGGTAGTTGAGTCATATTTTCCACTATATGTAATAGTTCTGATCAGTCTTTTCTGAGTTACAAATACATCCCTTACAATTGACGGCCAAGTACAACCCCAGATGGACAAACAGTATATAATATGAGGATAACACAGGGAATAGTATATGCTTTTTAAGGCCTCATTTGTTAGGTTATGGCGAATTTTATACAAAATTCCACACGTCTTGGACAGTTTTGAGCAGACAGATTGAATATGATATTTCCAACTTAAATTTTCATCAATAATTACTCCCAAAAATTTCTTACAAGCAACTCTTTAAACCTCATACCCATTCATATTAACTTGATCAATATTGTGTACTACAGATCTATTTTGAAAGAAGATATAGTTAGTTTTGGTAACATTTAGCTTTAATTTATTAACAGAGACCCTGTTGTTATTTTTTTCTAGTTCACTATTTAAAACAGAATGCAGGTGGTCAAGGTTATTATCATGCAAGAGAAGGTTTGTGTCATCTGCATGGAGAATATATTTTAATTTATTACTGGCATTGGATATATAATTTATATAAACTAAAAATAACAATGGATCCAGTATTGCGCCCTGTGGTACTCCCCTCTCAATAGTTTACAACAAAGATGCTTTCCATTACAATATACGGCTTGTTTTCTATTTTTCAAGTAGCTCTTAAATAACTGTAATGGTGTTCCCCAAATACCCACACAAGTTTGCTTTTCTATTAGTATATCATGGTCTAATGAGTCAAATGCTTTGGCCAAGTCTAGGAAATCCCCTGCAACAAAGTTTTTATTTCCCAAATTTTGATAAACATCACTTGTAAAGTTCATTATTGCTTTTTCAGTGGTCTTATTATTACGGAATCCGTATTGATTTTCGGATAATAGGTTGAACTTTTCAAGGAATTCTTTAAGTCTGTGAACAATCTCTTTTTCAAACACTTTACTTAAAGACGGTAAGATAGATATAGGTCTATAGTTATTTTCATCATCTACAGTGCCTGACTTAAAAATAGGTATTACTTTAGTACTTTTTAGTTTGTCTGGAAAACATCCTTGCTGAAAACATAGATTGATTATGTGGGTAAGTGGGGTATCAATGTAATGGGCAGTGACCTGGAGTGGTTTTGATGGAATTTCATCATATCCCGATGCTGTATTTGGTTTTAAGGTTTTTATATATTTAGTGACTTCCTCCCTTGTTACAGGATACAAGTAAACGAAAAGTCTGGTGGATTATTAAGAAACTGTCAGTGTGAGTTTTGTTGCACATTTTGTTGTTCCTGTGTTGGTTGTGCTATAGTTAAAAAATGATTATTAAAGGTATTGGCAGAGTGGTCATTATCATTTTTTAATTTGATTTCCTTTGAATGATTAATTTGTTTTCGTCCCATTAGGCTGTTTATTGTATTCCAGGTGGACTTGCTGTTTCCTTGTTCCTTCTTAAGCTTATCCTGAAAATATCTATTTTTTGCAGCTCGGAGTAGTGTTACTAATCTGTTCCTGTAAGCTTTATATCTGGTTCCAAAAGACAAAGGCCATTTTGATGCAAGCCTTTCTAATCGGCGTTTTTCTTTGATACTATTTTTTAATCCTGCAGTTATGTGTGGGCATCTGTTGTTTTTATTATTTACAGTCGATTTTCTTAGAGGAAAGCAGTCTAGAAATTTATCTCTACATGTACAGTGAACTTTATTAAATGCTTCATTTGCATTTTTTAGGTCAATGATATGTTGCCATTTTTCATATGATATATCTCTAGTAAATTTAGCTATGTTATCATCAGAGTAATGTCTTTTTTCTACATATGCATCAAATTTATGTTCTTTTTTAAACTGGGAGTATACTGCGAAATGATCTTCTATGTCGGTGTACACTATGTAATTACTTATGTTGTCTTCAAGATTTGTGGTCCAGATATGATCGATTAGAGATGCACTATTTTCAGTTACTCTCGTAGGTTTAGTAGTTATTGGAAAGCAGCCACATGAATACATTAAGTTTATGAAATCAGTTACTCTTTGATCATTTATTTTAAACAAATCTAAGTTCCAGTCACCGAATGAATAAATAGTTTTGCACTTTTTTCTTGCTGCAAAATCAAATACTTTCAGTAAAGCTTCAAGGAATTCAGGCATGTTCCCCTTTGGTGGTCTCTATACAGATGCAAAGAAGCAATTATCCTTACCGTTATGTACCTGTACACTAACACATTCAATGAATCGTTCCATCAAACTGCACTCCTTTATAACACTCGAGCTATACTTATTAGCTACATACATACATACACCTCCACCTTTCCTGTCTCTGTTCTGAGTGAACATATTGTACCCTGTTATATTATACAGTGATTCAATATCATTATCCAGCCTAGTCTCCAAAAAACCCATTACATCACATATTTTATTTTCTGTTAAACATTGATCAACAAATATTTGAAGATTATTTTCAAGACTTCTAATGTTCATGCACAAAACCGAAAATGCATTTGATTTATTTAAATTTGAATACAGTTCATTTAAGTATATATAAATTGAAAAAGTGTTGGTTGCGTTTCTCATATTATTCAAAAACAAATCTATTTCATTTTCAAGATCAAGTGGGTTAAATATCATCTTATCAAGCTAATTGATACATAAATAATGGGGAAGTACTTTGTCGTTATTTGTTAGCCTTATAAGTTCATCGTCACTAATGAAATAGTATGGGAGGTATCTATTTACAGCCATGGTGAAGAAATAAATTATACTACTTTTACATTACTGACTTACAAGATACCATTTACTTCTACCATATCTTACCGGGTTCTTCCGGCCATTTACTGGTTTAGGGTGCGAGCATTTTATAGCTCCCATGGCGGGAGACACGGCAGGAGGGGGTGTGGGTGATGACATATCACTCTCCCGCCCCGCCACTCCCGCGCCCCCCACCCCCGCACCACTGATCCTGGTCAACTCCTCATCCACGCCACTCACAACACCCACTGCACCAGCCACACTCTCGGAGTTGTATCGTTCCTTCACGATGAGCTTCGTATGTTTAAAGTAGGCAAATTTCCCTTCTGATCTAGCCTCTTTTAGTTGTGGCATCTGTACAGATTTCATTGCATGTGATGCGGCACACAGGTCATCATTAAGGTAGATCTTGATGCCTTTCAACTTTTTGGCATTTTGCATGACCGTCTCTCTGTCACAGTAGTGGGAGAAACGAGCCACTATGGTAAGAGGTTTGTCCTCACGAAGTTATCCCACCCTGTGAGCTCTCTCCAGCGTCATGCCTTCTAGCTGTAATTTATCGGCTATCAGGGCTGATACCATCGTCGTTGTTTGCTCGCAGGTCTCCCCATCCCGTCTCTCCTCTACGCCGCTTAATCGGATGTTGTTTCTTCTGGAGTAGTCTTCTTGGTAATTCAAGCATTCTTCTAAGGTGGTTATTTGTTGATTTGCAGAATTTATTTGTTGAGATAGATTATCGATTGTTTCTTTGTCGTTACTCTTTTCTTTCTCATGAATTTTAATAGTCGATTTGAGGTCATCAATTTCTCTCTGGCTGAACTCCAGGCTTGTCGTCAGGTCGGAAACTGAGGATTCGAGTGATTTTATCCCGTCAGTAAGCTGTTTCACCATTACCTCCATAGCATTCTTATATGCCTTTTCTTGAGATTCCAATAGTTTGGTAATAACAGTCTAATCCATTGTTGTTAAGCAGAGCCACGGTGGAAGCTCAGTGATGTCACAACACCAGTGCGCATGCGCAGAAGTCGGCCAACGGGTCAAGAGGGGATGTAGAGTAGGGATTCAAATCTTTCAAATATTTCACTTCAAGAAAAAGCAAGTTCAGCACTACTCACACCTCCTGCAAAACCCTCTTGAGAGTCACTGTGGTCTTAGATACCTTGCTTGGGTGATTTAACGTCCGTAGCAGATCACGGTCTCTTGTTTATTCCTAAATATTGGACAGCTCACAAATTGTAAACAGTGCCTTTATACTTAACTTCCGATAATGGGTTGCTAACTCTCATTTTTCTCCAGGTTTCTGGGTATGTACAACTCAGATTCCTCTGAAGATAAGTAATACGGCAGAAAGCGCTAAGGATCGTAGCATTTTCAATTTCCTTTCGTAGGCATTTACATATTCAGAATATTTACGTGCTTCCCGTGAAATAAAATCACACACACACACTCACAGATATATATATATATATATATATATATATATATATATATATATATATATATATATATATATATATATATATATATATATATATATATATCTTTAACTTTTTCTTTCTATGCATATTACCAGTTCAAGTTCATATACAATTATTTGTACTTACCTGAGACTTAATTTTACAGTTTGTTATCTTTATCAAAGCCTGTGCTCCTGCAGATACCTTTCCCTCATTATTTCCGCGCATTTAATGGTGTACAATGTATGCCTGTGATCCCCCTGTGGCTATTATTGTTTTTTTTTATGCGAATTTGCTATTTGTGCTTCTTTTCAAAATATATAATTAAAAGCTTTTCAGCTATCTTACTTATGTATGCAATTCTGACCCTTTGTAGTTTTTAAATATGCATAAAGATAATTTGCATATATATATATATATATATATATATATATATATATATATATATATATATATATATATATATATATATATATATATATATATATATATATATATATATGAATCATTTTTTTTTTACCCCGACCAGGACTCGAACCTAGGACTTATAATTACTTAGTCAAGGCGCTACCAACTACACACCACAGAAGATTAAAAGGAATCCAACCTTATAGCTTATATCTGCTATACTTAGGGATGAACGCATTCTATCTGAAGGCCACTATGTTCATATTCCAGATTCCCCAACCTCACTTGTGGCTTCATTGTAGCATTTAATTCAGTTCCCAATCTCATTCGGGTCATACAATAACCAAGCAAGCACATTACATATGTGAAAACATGAATCATATTTTACCCCGACCGGGACACGAACCTACGACTTATAATTACTAAGTCAAGGCGCTACCAACTACACACCACAGAAGGTTAAAAGGAATCCAACCTTATAGCTTATATCTGCTATACTTATGGATGAACGCATTCTATCTGAATGCCACTATGTTTATATTACAGATTCCCCAACCTCACTCGTGGCTTCATTGTAGCATTTAATTCAATTCCCAATCTCATTCGGGTCATACAGTAACCAAGCAAGCACATTACATATGTGAAAACATGAATCATTTTTTACCC